>JAZGTQ010000596.1:0-62500 GCA_037953605.1 Necrosyrtes monachus | reverse complement strand
CCTCCCAGCCGGACCCGGCGGGGTAGACCTGGCCTCCCAGCCGGACCCGGCGGGGTAGACCTGGCCTCCCAGCCGGACCCGGCGGGGTAGACCTGGCCTCCCAGCCGGACCCGGCGGGGTAGACCTGGCCTCCCAGCCGGACCCGGCGGGGTAGACCTGGCCTCCCAGCCGGACCCGGCGGGGTAGACCTGGCCTCCCAGCCGGACCCGGCGGGGTAGACCTGGCCTCCCAGCCGGACCCGGCGGGGTAGACCTGGCCTCCCAGCCGGACACGGCGGGGTAGACCTGGCCTCCCAGCCGGACCCGGCGGGGTAGACCTGGCCTCCCAGCCGGCAGGGTAGACCTGGCCTCCCAGCCGGACACGGCGGGGTAGACCTGGCCTCCCAGCCGGACCCGGCGGGGTAGACCTGGCCTCCCAGCCGCACCCGGCGGGGTAGACCTGGCCTCCCAGCCGCACCCGGCGGGGTAGACCTGGCCTCCCAGCCGGACCCGGCGGGGTAGACCTGGCCTCCCAGCCGGACCCGGCGGGGTAGACCTGGCCTCCCAGCCGGACCCGGCGGGGTAGACCTGGCCTCCCAGCCGGACCCGGTGGGGTAGACCTGGCCTCCCAGCCGGACCCGGCGGGGTAGACCTGGCCTCCCAGCCGGACCCGGCGGGGTAGACCTGGCCTCCCAGCCGGACCCGGCGGGGTAGACCTGGCCTCCCAGCCGGACCCGGCGGGGTAGACCTGGCCTCCCAGCCGGACCCGGCGGGGTAGACCTGGCCTCCCAGCCGGACCCGGCGGGGTAGACCTGGCCTCCCAGCCGGCAGGGTAGACCTGGCCTCCCAGCCGGACACGGCGGGGTAGACTTGGCCTCCCAGCCGGACCCGGCGGGGTAGACCTGGCCTCCCAGCCGGACCCGGCGGGGTAGACCTGGCCTCCCAGCCGGACCCGGCGGGGTAGACCTGGCCTCCCAGCCGGACCCGGCGGGGTAGACCTGGCCTCCCAGCCGGCAGGGTAGACCTGGCCTCCCAGCCGGACACGGCGGGGTAGACCTGGCCTCCCAGCCGGACCCGGCGGGGTAGACCTGGCCTCCCAGCCGGACCCGGCGGGGTAGACCTGGCCTCCCAGCTGCACCCGGCGGGGTAGACCTGGCCTCCCAGCCGGACCCGGCGGGGTAGACCTGGCCTCCCAGCCGGACCCGGCGGGGTAGACCTGGCCTCCCAGCCGGACCCGGCGGGGTAGACCTGGCCTCCCAGCCGGACCCGGCGGGGTAGACCTGGCCTCCCAGCCGGACCCGGCGGGGTAGACCTGGCCTCCCAGCCGGACCCGGCGGGGTAGACCTGGCCTCCCAGCCGGACCCGGCGGGGTAGACCTGGCCTCCCAGCCGGACCCGGCGGGGTAGACCTGGCCTCCCAGCCGGACCCGGCGGGGTAGACCTGGCCTCCCAGCCGGACCCGGCGGGGTAGACCTGGCCTCCCAGCCGGACCCGGCGGGGTAGACCTGGCCTCCCAGCCGGCAGGGTAGACCTGGCCTCCCAGCCGGACACGGCGGGGTAGACTTGGCCTCCCAGCCGGACGCGGCGGGGTAGACCTGGCCTCCCAGCCGGACCCGGCGGGGTAGACCTGGCCTCCCAGCCGGACCCGGCGGGGTAGACCTGGCCTCCCAGCCGCACCCGGCGGGGTAGACCTGGCCTCCCAGCCGGACCCGGCGGGGTAGACCTGGCCTCCCAGCCGGACCCGGCGGGGTAGACCTGGCCTCCCAGCCGGACCCGGCGGGGTAGACCTGGCCTCCCAGCCGGACCCGGCGGGGTAGACCTGGCCTCCCAGCCGGACCCGGCGGGGTAGACCTGGCCTCCCAGCCGGACCCGGCGGGGTAGACCTGGCCTCCCAGCCGGACCCGGCGGGGTAGACCTGGCCTCCCAGCCGGACACGGCGGGGTAGACCTGGCCTCCCAGCCGGACACGGCGGGGTAGACCTGGCCTCCCAGCCGGACCCGGCGGGGTAGACCTGGCCTCCCAGCCGGACCCGGCGGGGTAGACCTGGCCTCCCAGCCGGCAGGGTAGACCTGGCCTCCCAGCCGGACCCGGCGGGGTAGACCTGGCCTCCCAGCCGGACCCGGCGGGGTAGACCTGGCCTCCCAGCCGGACCCGGCGGGGTAGACCTGGCCTCCCAGCCGCACCCGGCGGGGTAGACCTGGCCTCCCAGCCGCACCAGGCGGGGTAGACCTGGCCTCCCAGCCGCACCCGGCGGGGTAGACCTGGCCTCCCAGCCGGACCCGGCGGGGTAGACCTGGCCTCCCAGCCGGACCCGGCGGGGTAGACCTGGCCTCCCAGCCGGACCCGGCGGGGTAGACCTGGCCTCCCAGCCGGACCCGGCGGGGTAGACCTGGCCTCCCAGCCGGACCCGGCGGGGTAGACCTGGCCTCCCAGCCGGACCCGGCGGGGTAGACCTGGCCTCCCAGCCGGCAGGGTAGACCTGGCCTCCCAGCCGGACACGGCGGGGTAGACTTGGCCTCCCAGCCGGACACGGCGGGGTAGACCTGGCCTCCCAGCCGGACCCGGCGGGGTAGACCTGGCCTCCCAGCCGCACCCGGCGGGGTAGACCTGGCCTCCCAGCCGCACCCGGCGGGGTAGACCTGGCCTCCCAGCCGGACCCGGCGGGGTAGACCTGGCCTCCCAGCCGGACCCGGCGGGGTAGACCTGGCCTCCCAGCCGGACCCGGCGGGGTAGACCTGGCCTCCCAGCCGGACCCGGCGGGGTAGACCTGGCCTCCCAGCCGGACCCGGCGGGGTAGACCTGGCCTCCCAGCCGGACACGGCGGGGTAGACCTGGCCTCCCAGCCGGACACGGCGGGGTAGACCTGGCCTCCCAGCAGGAAGGGTAGACCTGGCCTCCCAGCCGGACACGGCGGGGTAGACTTGGCCTCCCAGCCGGACCCGGCGGGGTAGACCTGGCCTCCCAGCCGGACCCGGCGGGGTAGACCTGGCCTCCCAGCCGCACCCGGCGGGGTAGACCTGGCCTCCCAGCCGCACCCGGCGGGGTAGACCTGGCCTCCCAGCCGGACACGGCGGGGTAGACCTGGCCTCCCAGCCGGACACGGCGGGGTAGACCTGGCCTCCCAGCCGGACACGGCGGGGTAGACCTGGCCTCCCAGCCGGACCCGGCGGGGTAGACCTGGCCTCCCAGCCGGCAGGGTAGACCTGGCCTCCCAGCCGGACACGGCGGGGTAGACTTGGCCTCCCAGCCGGACCCGGCGGGGTAGACCTGGCCTCCCAGCCGGACCCGGCGGGGTAGACCTGGCCTCCCAGCCGGCAGGGTAGACCTGGCCTCCCAGCCGGACACGGCGGGGTAGACTTGGCCTCCCAGCCGGACCCGGCGGGGTAGACCTGGCCTCCCAGCCGGACCCGGCGGGGTAGACCTGGCCTCCCAGCCGGCAGGGTAGACCTGGCCTCCCAGCCGGACACGGCGGGGTAGACTTGGCCTCCCAGCCGGACCCGGCGGGGTAGACCTGGCCTCCCAGCCGGACCCGGCGGGGTAGACCTGGCCTCCCAGCCGGCAGGGTAGACCTGGCCTCCCAGCCGGACACGGCGGGGTAGACTTGGCCTCCCAGCCGGACCCGGCGGGGTAGACCTGGCCTCCCAGCCGGACCCGGCGGGGTAGACCTGGCCTCCCAGCCGGACCCGGCGGGGTAGACCTGGCCTCCCAGCCGGACCCGGCGGGGTAGACCTGGCCTCCCAGCCGGACACGGCGGGGTAGACCTGGCCTCCCAGCCGGACCCGGCGGGGTAGACCTGGCCTCCCAGCCGGACCCGGCGGGGTAGACCTGGCCTCCCAGCCGGACCCGGCGGGGTAGACCTGGCCTCCCAGCCGGACACGGCGGGGTAGACCTGGCCTCCCAGCCGGACCCGGCGGGGTAGACCTGGCCTCCCAGCCGGACCCGGCGGGGTAGACCTGGCCTCCCAGCCGGACCCGGCGGGGTAGACCTGGCCTCCCAGCCGGACCCGGCGGGGTAGACCTGGCCTCCCAGCCGGACCCGGCGGGGTAGACCTGGCCTCCCAGCCGGACCCGGCGGGGTAGACCTGGCCTCCCAGCCGGACCCGGCGGGGTAGACCTGGCCTCCCAGCCGGACCCGGCGGGGTAGACCTGGCCTCCCAGCCGGCAGGGTAGACCTGGCCTCCCAGCCGGACACGGCGGGGTAGACTTGGCCTCCCAGCCGGACACGGCGGGGTAGACCTGGCCTCCCAGCCGGACCCGGCGGGGTAGACCTGGCCTCCCAGCCGCACCCGGCGGGGTAGACCTGGCCTCCCAGCCGGACCCGGCGGGGTAGACCTGGCCTCCCAGCCGGACCCGGCGGGGTAGACCTGGCCTCCCAGCCGGACCCGGCGGGGTAGACCTGGCCTCCCAGCCGGACCCGGCGGGGTAGACCTGGCCTCCCAGCCGGACCCGGCGGGGTAGACCTGGCCTCCCAGCCGGACCCGGCGGGGTAGACCTGGCCTCCCAGCCGGACCCGGCGGGGTAGACCTGGCCTCCCAGCCGGACCCGGCGGGGTAGACCTGGCCTCCCAGCCGGACACGGCGGGGTAGACCTGGCCTCCCAGCCGGACACGGCGGGGTAGACCTGGCCTCCCAGCCGGACCCGGCGGGGTAGACCTGGCCTCCCAGCCGGACCCGGCGGGGTAGACCTGGCCTCCCAGCCGGCAGGGTAGACCTGGCCTCCCAGCCGGACCCGGCGGGGTAGACCTGGCCTCCCAGCCGGACCCGGCGGGGTAGACCTGGCCTCCCAGCCGGACCCGGCGGGGTAGACCTGGCCTCCCAGCCGGACCCGGCGGGGTAGACCTGGCCTCCCAGCCGCACCCGGCGGGGTAGACCTGGCCTCCCAGCCGCACCCGGCGGGGTAGACCTGGCCTCCCAGCCGCACCCGGCGGGGTAGACCTGGCCTCCCAGCCGGACCCGGCGGGGTAGACCTGGCCTCCCAGCCGGACCCGGCGGGGTAGACCTGGCCTCCCAGCCGGACCCGGCGGGGTAGACCTGGCCTCCCAGCCGGACCCGGCGGGGTAGACCTGGCCTCCCAGCCGCACCCGGCGGGGTAGACCTGGCCTCCCAGCCGGACCCGGCGGGGTAGACCTGGCCTCCCAGCCGGACCCGGCGGGGTAGACCTGGCCTCCCAGCCGGACCCGGCGGGGTAGACCTGGCCTCCCAGCCGGACACGGCGGGGTAGACCTGGCCTCCCAGCCGGACCCGGCGGGGTAACCTGGCCTCCCAGCCGGACCCGGCGGGGTAGACCTGGCCTCCCAGCCGGCAGGGTAGACCTGGCCTCCCAGCCGGACACGGCGGGGTAGACTTGGCCTCCCAGCCGGACCCGGCGGGGTAGACCTGGCCTCCCAGCCGGACCCGGCGGGGTAGACCTGGCCTCCCAGCCGCACCCGGCGGGGTAGACCTGGCCTCCCAGCCGCACCCGGCGGGGTAGACCTGGCCTCCCAGCCGGACCCGGCGGGGTAGACCTGGCCTCCCAGCCGGACCCGGCGGGGTAGACCTGGCCTCCCAGCCGGACCCGGCGGGGTAGACCTGGCCTCCCAGCCGGACCCGGCGGGGTAGACCTGGCCTCCCAGCCGGACACGGCGGGGTAGACCTGGCCTCCCAGCCGGACACGGCGGGGTAGACCTGGCCTCCCAGCCGGACCCGGCGGGGTAGACCTGGCCTCCCAGCCGGACCCGGCGGGGTAGACCTGGCCTCCCAGCCGGACCCGGCGGGGTAGACCTGGCCTCCCAGCCGGACCCGGCGGGGTAGACCTGGCCTCCCAGCCGGACACGGCGGGGTAGACCTGGCCTCCCAGCCGGACACGGCGGGGTAGACCTGGCCTCCCAGCCGGACCCGGCGGGGTAGACCTGGCCTCCCAGCCGGACCCGGCGGGGTAGACCTGGCCTCCCAGCCGGACCCGGCGGGGTAGACCTGGCCTCCCAGCCGGACCCGGCGGGGTAGACCTGGCCTCCCAGCCGGACACGGCGGGGTAGACCTGGCCTCCCAGCCGGACACGGCGGGGTAGACCTGGCCTCCCAGCCGGCAGGGTAGACCTGGCCTCCCAGCCGGACACGGCGGGGTAGACTTGGCCTCCCAGCCGGACACGGCGGGGTAGACCTGGCCTCCCAGCCGGACCCGGCGGGGTAGACCTGGCCTCCCAGCCGCACCCGGCGGGGTAGACCTGGCCTCCCAGCCGCACCCGGCGGGGTAGACCTGGCCTCCCAGCCGGACCCGGCGGGGTAGACCTGGCCTCCCAGCCGGACCCGGCGGGGTAGACCTGGCCTCCCAGCCGGACCCGGCGGGGTAGACCTGGCCTCCCAGCCGGACCCGGCGGGGTAGACCTGGCCTCCCAGCCGGACCCGGCGGGGTAGACCTGGCCTCCCAGCCGGACCCGGCGGGGTAGACCTGGCCTCCCAGCCGGACACGGCGGGGTAGACCTGGCCTCCCAGCCGGACACGGCGGGGTAGACCTGGCCTCCCAGCCGGACCCGGCGGGGTAGACCTGGCCTCCCAGCCGGCAGGGTAGACCTGGCCTCCCAGCCGGACCCGGCGGGGTAGACCTGGCCTCCCAGCCGGACCCGGCGGGGTAGACCTGGCCTCCCAGCCGGACCCGGCGGGGTAGACCTGGCCTCCCAGCCGGACCCGGCGGGGTAGACCTGGCCTCCCAGCCGGACCCGGCGGGGTAGACCTGGCCTCCCAGCCGGACACGGCGGGGTAGACCTGGCCTCCCAGCCGGACCCGGCGGGGTAACCTGGCCTCCCAGCCGGACCCGGCGGGGTAGACCTGGCCTCCCAGCCGGCAGGGTAGACCTGGCCTCCCAGCCGGACACGGCGGGGTAGACTTGGCCTCCCAGCCGGACCCGGCGGGGTAGACCTGGCCTCCCAGCCGGACCCGGCGGGGTAGACCTGGCCTCCCAGCCGCACCCGGCGGGGTAGACCTGGCCTCCCAGCCGGACCCGGCGGGGTAGACCTGGCCTCCCAGCCGGACCCGGCGGGGTAGACCTGGCCTCCCAGCCGGACCCGGCGGGGTAGACCTGGCCTCCCAGCCGGACCCGGCGGGGTAGACCTGGCCTCCCAGCCGGACCCGGCGGGGTAGACCTGGCCTCCCAGCCGGACACGGCGGGGTAGACCTGGCCTCCCAGCCGGACACGGCGGGGTAGACCTGGCCTCCCAGCCGGACACGGCGGGGTAGACCTGGCCTCCCAGCCGGACCCGGCGGGGTAGACCTGGCCTCCCAGCCGGACCCGGCGGGGTAGACCTGGCCTCCCAGCCGGACCCGGCGGGGTAGACCTGGCCTCCCAGCCGGACACGGCGGGGTAGACCTGGCCTCCCAGCCGGACACGGCGGGGTAGACCTGGCCTCCCAGCCGGACACGGCGGGGTAGACCTGGCCTCCCAGCCGGACCCGGCGGGGTAGACCTGGCCTCCCAGCCGGACCCGGCGGGGTAGACCTGGCCTCCCAGCCGGACCCGGCGGGGTAGACCTGGCCTCCCAGCCGGACCCGGCGGGGTAGACCTGGCCTCCCAGCCGGACCCGGCGGGGTAGACCTGGCCTCCCAGCCGGCAGGGTAGACCTGGCCTCCCAGCCGGACACGGCGGGGTAGACTTGGCCTCCCAGCCGGACACGGCGGGGTAGACCTGGCCTCCCAGCCGGACCCGGCGGGGTAGACCTGGCCTCCCAGCCGCACCCGGCGGGGTAGACCTGGCCTCCCAGCCGCACCCGGCGGGGTAGACCTGGCCTCCCAGCCGGACCCGGCGGGGTAGACCTGGCCTCCCAGCCGGACCCGGCGGGGTAGACCTGGCCTCCCAGCCGGACCCGGCGGGGTAGACCTGGCCTCCCAGCCGGACCCGGCGGGGTAGACCTGGCCTCCCAGCCGGACCCGGCGGGGTAGACCTGGCCTCCCAGCCGGACCCGGCGGGGTAGACCTGGCCTCCCAGCCGGACACGGCGGGGTAGACCTGGCCTCCCAGCCGGACACGGCGGGGTAGACCTGGCCTCCCAGCCGGACACGGCGGGGTAGACCTGGCCTCCCAGCCGGACCCGGCGGGGTAGACCTGGCCTCCCAGCCGGCAGGGTAGACCTGGCCTCCCAGCCGGACCCGGCGGGGTAGACCTGGCCTCCCAGCCGGACCCGGCGGGGTAGACCTGGCCTCCCAGCCGGACCCGGCGGGGTAGACCTGGCCTCCCAGCCGGACCCGGCGGGGTAGACCTGGCCTCCCAGCCGCACCCGGCGGGGTAGACCTGGCCTCCCAGCCGCACCCGGCGGGGTAGACCTGGCCTCCCAGCCGCACCCGGCGGGGTAGACCTGGCCTCCCAGCCGGACCCGGCGGGGTAGACCTGGCCTCCCAGCCGGACCCGGCGGGGTAGACCTGGCCTCCCAGCCGGACCCGGCGGGGTAGACCTGGCCTCCCAGCCGGACCCGGCGGGGTAGACCTGGCCTCCCAGCCGGACCCGGCGGGGTAGACCTGGCCTCCCAGCCGGACACGGCGGGGTAGACCTGGCCTCCCAGCCGGACACGGCGGGGTAGACCTGGCCTCCCAGCCGGACACGGCGGGGTAGACCTGGCCTCCCAGCCGGACCCGGCGGGGTAGACCTGGCCTCCCAGCCGGACCCGGCGGGGTAGACCTGGCCTCCCAGCCGGACCCGGCGGGGTAGACCTGGCCTCCCAGCCGGACCCGGCGGGGTAGACCTGGCCTCCCAGCCGGACACGGCGGGGTAGACCTGGCCTCCCAGCCGGACACGGCGGGGTAGACCTGGCCTCCCAGCCGGACACGGCGGGGTAGACCTGGCCTCCCAGCCGGACCCGGCGGGGTAGACCTGGCCTCCCAGCCGCACCCGGCGGGGTAGACCTGGCCTCCCAGCCGGACCCGGCGGGGTAGACCTGGCCTCCCAGCCGGACCCGGCGGGGTAGACCTGGCCTCCCAGCCGGACCCGGCGGGGTAGACCTGGCCTCCCAGCCGGACCCGGCGGGGTAGACCTGGCCTCCCAGCCGGACCCGGCGGGGTAGAACTGGCCTCCCAGCCGGACCCGGCGGGGTAGACCTGGCCTCCCAGCCGGACCCGGCGGGGTAGACCTGGCCTCCCAGCCGGACACGGCGGGGTAGACCTGGCCTCCCAGCCGGACCCGGCGGGGTAGACCTGGCCTCCCAGCCGGACCCGGCGGGGTAGACCTGGCCTCCCAGCCGGCAGGGTAGACCTGGCCTCCCAGCCGGACACGGCGGGGTAGACTTGGCCTCCCAGCCGGACCCGGCGGGGTAGACCTGGCCTCCCAGCCGGACCCGGCGGGGTAGACCTGGCCTCCCAGCCGCACCCGGCGGGGTAGACCTGGCCTCCCAGCCGGACCCGGCGGGGTAGACCTGGCCTCCCAGCCGGACCCGGCGGGGTAGACCTGGCCTCCCAGCCGGACCCGGCGGGGTAGACCTGGCCTCCCAGCCGGACCCGGCGGGGTAGACCTGGCCTCCCAGCCGGACACGGCGGGGTAGACCTGGCCTCCCAGCCGGACACGGCGGGGTAGACCTGGCCTCCCAGCCGGACACGGCGGGGTAGACCTGGCCTCCCAGCCGGACCCGGCGGGGTAGACCTGGCCTCCCAGCCGGACCCGGCGGGGTAGACCTGGCCTCCCAGCCGGACCCGGCGGGGTAGACCTGGCCTCCCAGCCGGACCCGGCGGGGTAGACCTGGCCTCCCAGCCGGACACGGCGGGGTAGACCTGGCCTCCCAGCCGGACACGGCGGGGTAGACCTGGCCTCCCAGCCGGACACGGCGGGGTAGACCTGGCCTCCCAGCCGGACCCGGCGGGGTAGACCTGGCCTCCCAGCCGCACCCGGCGGGGTAGACCTGGCCTCCCAGCCGGACCCGGCGGGGTAGACCTGGCCTCCCAGCCGGACCCGGCGGGGTAGACCTGGCCTCCCAGCCGGACCCGGCGGGGTAGACCTGGCCTCCCAGCCGGACCCGGCGGGGTAGACCTGGCCTCCCAGCCGGACCCGGCGGGGTAGAACTGGCCTCCCAGCCGGACCCGGCGGGGTAGACCTGGCCTCCCAGCCGGACCCGGCGGGGTAGACCTGGCCTCCCAGCCGGACACGGCGGGGTAGACCTGGCCTCCCAGCCGGACACGGCGGGGTAGACCTGGCCTCCCAGCCGGAAGGGTAGACCTGGCCTCCCAGCCGGACACGGCGGGGTAGACTTGGCCTCCCAGCCGGACCCGGCGGGGTAGACCTGGCCTCCCAGCCGGACCCGGCGGGGTAGACCTGGCCTCCCAGCCGCACCCGGCGGGGTAGACCTGGCCTCCCAGCCGCACCCGGCGGGGTAGACCTGGCCTCCCAGCCGGACACGGCGGGGTAGACCTGGCCTCCCAGCCGGACACGGCGGGGTAGACCTGGCCTCCCAGCCGGACACGGCGGGGTAGACCTGGCCTCCCAGCCGGACCCGGCGGGGTAGACCTGGCCTCCCAGCCGGCAGGGTAGACCTGGCCTCCCAGCCGGACACGGCGGGGTAGACTTGGCCTCCCAGCCGGACCCGGCGGGGTAGACCTGGCCTCCCAGCCGGACCCGGCGGGGTAGACCTGGCCTCCCAGCCGGCAGGGTAGACCTGGCCTCCCAGCCGGACACGGCGGGGTAGACTTGGCCTCCCAGCCGGACCCGGCGGGGTAGACCTGGCCTCCCAGCCGGACCCGGCGGGGTAGACCTGGCCTCCCAGCCGGCAGGGTAGACCTGGCCTCCCAGCCGGACACGGCGGGGTAGACTTGGCCTCCCAGCCGGACCCGGCGGGGTAGACCTGGCCTCCCAGCCGGACCCGGCGGGGTAGACCTGGCCTCCCAGCCGGACCCGGCGGGGTAGACCTGGCCTCCCAGCCGGACCCGGCGGGGTAGACCTGGCCTCCCAGCCGGACACGGCGGGGTAGACCTGGCCTCCCAGCCGGACCCGGCGGGGTAGACCTGGCCTCCCAGCCGGACCCGGCGGGGTAGACCTGGCCTCCCAGCCGGACCCGGCGGGGTAGACCTGGCCTCCCAGCCGGACACGGCGGGGTAGACCTGGCCTCCCAGCCGGACCCGGCGGGGTAGACCTGGCCTCCCAGCCGGACCCGGCGGGGTAGACCTGGCCTCCCAGCCGGACCCGGCGGGGTAGACCTGGCCTCCCAGCCGGACCCGGCGGGGTAGACCTGGCCTCCCAGCCGGACCCGGCGGGGTAGACCTGGCCTCCCAGCCGGACCCGGCGGGGTAGACCTGGCCTCCCAGCCGGACCCAGCGGGGTAGACCTGGCCTCCCAGCCGGACCCGGCGGGGTAGACCTGGCCTCCCAGCCGGACACGGCGGGGTAGACCTGGCCTCCCAGCCGGACCCGGCGGGGTAGACCTGGCCTCCCAGCCGGCAGGGTAGACCTGGCCTCCCAGCCGGACACGGCGGGGTAGACTTGGCCTCCCAGCCGGACCCGGCGGGGTAGACCTGGCCTCCCAGCCGGACCCGGCGGGGTAGACCTGGCCTCCCAGCCGGACCCGGCGGGGTAGACCTGGCCTCCCAGCCGGACCCGGCGGGGTAGACCTGGCCTCCCAGCCGGACCCGGCGGGGTAGACCTGGCCTCCCAGCCGGACCCGGCGGGGTAGACCTGGCCTCCCAGCCGGACCCGGCGGGGTAGACCTGGCCTCCCAGCCGGACCCGGCGGGGTAGACCTGGCCTCCCAGCCGGACCCGGCGGGGTAGACCTGGCCTCCCAGCCGGACCCGGCGGGGTAGACCTGGCCTCCCAGCCGGACACGGCGGGGTAGACCTGGCCTCCCAGCCGGACCCGGCGGGGTAGACCTGGCCTCCCAGCCGGCAGGGTAGACCTGGCCTCCCAGCCGGACACGGCGGGGTAGACTTGGCCTCCCAGCCGGACACGGCGGGGTAGACCTGGCCTCCCAGCCGGACCCGGCGGGGTAGACCTGGCCTCCCAGCCGGACCCGGCGGGGTAGACCTGGCCTCCCAGCCGGACACGGCGGGGTAGACCTGGCCTCCCAGCCGGACACGGCGGGGTAGACCTGGCCTCCCAGCCGGACACGGCGGGGTAGACCTGGCCTCCCAGCCGGACCCGGCGGGGTAGACCTGGCCTCCCAGCCGGCAGGGTAGACCTGGCCTCCCAGCCGGACACGGCGGGGTAGACCTGGCCTCCCAGCCGCACCCGGCGGGGTAGACCTGGCCTCCCAGCCGGACCCGGCGGGGTAGACCTGGCCTCCCAGCCGGACCCGGCGGGGTAGACCTGGCCTCCCAGCCGGACCCGGCGGGGTAGACCTGGCCTCCCAGCCGGACACGGCGGGGTAGACCTGGCCTCCCAGCCGGACCCGGCGGGGTAGACGTGGCCTCCCAGCCGGACCCGGCGGGGTAGACCTGGCCTCCCAGCCGGACCCGGCGGGGTAGACCTGGCCTCCCAGCCGGACCCGGCGGGGTAGACCTGGCCTCCCAGCCGGACCCGGCGGGGTAGACCTGGCCTCCCAGCCGGCAGGGTAGACCTGGCCTCCCAGCCGGACACGGCGGGGTAGACCTGGCCTCCCAGCCGCACCCGGCGGGGTAGACCTGGCCTCCCAGCCGGACCCGGCGGGGTAGACCTGGCCTCCCAGCCGCACCCGGCGGGGTAGACCTGGCCTCCCAGCCGCACCCGGCGGGGTAGACCTGGCCTCCCAGCCGGACACGGCGGGGTAGACCTGGCCTCCCAGCCGGACCCGGCGGGGTAGACCTGGCCTCCCAGCCGGACACGGCGGGGTAGACCTGGCCTCCCAGCCGGACACGGCGGGGTAGACCTGGCCTCCCAGCCGGACACGGCGGGGTAGACCTGGCCTCCCAGCCGGACACGGCGGGGTAGACCTGGCCTCCCAGCCGGACCCGGCGGGGTAGACCTGGCCTCCCAGCCGGCAGGGTAGACCTGGCCTCCCAGCCGGACACGGCGGGGTAGACTTGGCCTCCCAGCCGGACCCGGCGGGGTAGACCTGGCCTCCCAGCCGGACACGGCGGGGTAGACCTGGCCTCCCAGCCGGACCCGGCGGGGTAGACCTGGCCTCCCAGCCGGCAGGGTAGACCTGGCCTCCCAGCCGGACCCGGCGGGGTAGACCTGGCCTCCCAGCCGGACCCGGCGGGGTAGACCTGGCCTCCCAGCCGGACCCGGCGGGGTAGACCTGGCCTCCCAGCCGGACCCGGCGGGGTAGACCTGGCCTCCCAGCCGCACCCGGCGGGGTAGACCTGGCCTCCCAGCCGCACCCGGCGGGGTAGACCTGGCCTCCCAGCCGCACCCGGCGGGGTAGACCTGGCCTCCCAGCCGGACCCGGCGGGGTAGACCTGGCCTCCCAGCCGGACCCGGCGGGGTAGACCTGGCCTCCCAGCCGGACCCGGCGGGGTAGACCTGGCCTCCCAGCCGGACCCGGCGGGGTAGACCTGGCCTCCCAGCCGGACCCGGCGGGGTAGACCTGGCCTCCCAGCCGCACCCGGTGGGGTAGACCTGGCCTCCCAGCCGGACCCGGCGGGGTAGACCTGGCCTCCCAGCCGGACCCGGCGGGGTAGACCTGGCCTCCCAGCCGGACACGGCGGGGTAGACCTGGCCTCCCAGCCGGACCCGGCGGGGTAACCTGGCCTCCCAGCCGGACCCGGCGGGGTAGACCTGGCCTCCCAGCCGGCAGGGTAGACCTGGCCTCCCAGCCGGACACGGCGGGGTAGACTTGGCCTCCCAGCCGGACCCGGCGGGGTAGACCTGGCCTCCCAGCCGGACCCGGCGGGGTAGACCTGGCCTCCCAGCCGCACCCGGCGGGGTAGACCTGGCCTCCCAGCCGGACCCGGCGGGGTAGACCTGGCCTCCCAGCCGGACCCGGCGGGGTAGACCTGGCCTCCCAGCCGGACCCGGCGGGGTAGACCTGGCCTCCCAGCCGGACCCGGCGGGGTAGACCTGGCCTCCCAGCCGGACCCGGCGGGGTAGACCTGGCCTCCCAGCCGGACACGGCGGGGTAGACCTGGCCTCCCAGCCGGACACGGCGGGGTAGACCTGGCCTCCCAGCCGGACCCGGCGGGGTAGACCTGGCCTCCCAGCCGGACCCGGCGGGGTAGACCTGGCCTCCCAGCCGGACCCGGCGGGGTAGACCTGGCCTCCCAGCCGGACACGGCGGGGTAGACCTGGCCTCCCAGCCGGACACGGCGGGGTAGACCTGGCCTCCCAGCCGGACACGGCGGGGTAGACCTGGCCTCCCAGCCGGACACGGCGGGGTAGACCTGGCCTCCCAGCCGGACCCGGCGGGGTAGACCTGGCCTCCCAGCCGCACCCGGCGGGGTAGACCTGGCCTCCCAGCCGGACCCGGCGGGGTAGACCTGGCCTCCCAGCCGCACCCGGCGGGGTAGACCTGGCCTCCCAGCCGGACCCGGCGGGGTAGACCTGGCCTCCCAGCCGGACCCGGCGGGGTAGACCTGGCCTCCCAGCCGGACCCGGCGGGGTAGACCTGGCCTCCCAGCCGGACCCGGCGGGGTAGACCTGGCCTCCCAGCCGGACCCGGCGGGGTAGACCTGGCCTCCCAGCCGGACCCGGCGGGGTAGACCTGGCCTCCCAGCCGGACCCGGCGGGGTAGACCTGGCCTCCCAGCCGGACACGGCGGGGTAGACCTGGCCTCCCAGCCGGACCCGCCGGGGTAGACCTGGCCTCCCAGCCGGACCCGGCGGGGTAGACCTGGCCTCCCAGCCGGACCCGGCGGGGTAGACCTGGCCTCCCAGCCGGACCCGGCGGGGTAGACCTGGCCTCCCAGCCGGACACGGCGGGGTAGACCTGGCCTCCCAGCCGGACACGGCGGGGTAGACCTGGCCTCCCAGCCGGAAGGGTAGACCTGGCCTCCCAGCCGGACACGGCGGGGTAGACTTGGCCTCCCAGCCGGACCCGGCGGGGTAGACCTGGCCTCCCAGCCGGACCCGGCGGGGTAGACCTGGCCTCCCAGCCGCACCCGGCGGGGTAGACCTGGCCTCCCAGCCGCACCCGGCGGGGTAGACCTGGCCTCCCAGCCGGACACGGCGGGGTAGACCTGGCCTCCCAGCCGGACACGGCGGGGTAGACCTGGCCTCCCAGCCGGACACGGCGGGGTAGACCTGGCCTCCCAGCCGGACCCGGCGGGGTAGACCTGGCCTCCCAGCCGGCAGGGTAGACCTGGCCTCCCAGCCGGACACGGCGGGGTAGACCTGGCCTCCCAGCCGGACACGGCGGGGTAGACCTGGCCTCCCAGCCGGACACGGCGGGGTAGACCTGGCCTCCCAGCCGGCAGGGTAGACCTGGCCTCCCAGCCGGACACGGCGGGGTAGACTTGGCCTCCCAGCCGGACCCGGCGGGGTAGACCTGGCCTCCCAGCCGGACCCGGCGGGGTAGACCTGGCCTCCCAGCCGGCAGGGTAGACCTGGCCTCCCAGCCGGACACGGCGGGGTAGACTTGGCCTCCCAGCCGGACCCGGCGGGGTAGACCTGGCCTCCCAGCCGGACCCGGCGGGGTAGACCTGGCCTCCCAGCCGGACCCGGCGGGGTAGACCTGGCCTCCCAGCCGGACCCGGCGGGGTAGACCTGGCCTCCCAGCCGGACACGGCGGGGTAGACCTGGCCTCCCAGCCGGACCCGGCGGGGTAGACCTGGCCTCCCAGCCGGACCCGGCGGGGTAGACCTGGCCTCCCAGCCGGACCCGGCGGGGTAGACCTGGCCTCCCAGCCGGACACGGCGGGGTAGACCTGGCCTCCCAGCCGGACCCGGCGGGGTAGACCTGGCCTCCCAGCCGGACCCGGCGGGGTAGACCTGGCCTCCCAGCCGGACCCGGCGGGGTAGACCTGGCCTCCCAGCCGGACCCGGCGGGGTAGACCTGGCCTCCCAGCCGCACCCGGCGGGGTAGACCTGGCCTCCCAGCCGGACCCGGCGGGGTAGACCTGGCCTCCCAGCCGGACCCGGCGGGGTAGACCTGGCCTCCCAGCCGGACACGGCGGGGTAGACCTGGCCTCCCAGCCGGACCCGGCGGGGTAGACCTGGCCTCCCAGCCGGCAGGGTAGACCTGGCCTCCCAGCCGGACCCGGCGGGGTAGACCTGGCCTCCCAGCCGGACCCGGCGGGGTAGACCTGGCCTCCCAGCCGGACCCGGCGGGGTAGACCTGGCCTCCCAGCCGGACCCGGCGGGGTAAACCTGGCCTCCCAGCCGGACCCGGCGGGGTAGACCTGGCCTCCCAGCCGGACCCGGCGGGGTAGACCTGGCCTCCCAGCCGGACCCGGCGGGGTAGACCTGGCCTCCCAGCCGCACCCGGCGGGGTAGACCTGGCCTCCCAGCCGGACCCGGCGGGGTAGACCTGGCCTCCCAGCCGGACACGGCGGGGTAGACCTGGCCTCCCAGCCGGACCCGGCGGGGTAGACCTGGCCTCCCAGCCGGACCCGGCGGGGTAGACCTGGCCTCCCAGCCGGCAGGGTAGACCTGGCCTCCCAGCCGGACACGGCGGGGTAGACTTGGCCTCCCAGCCGGACACGGCGGGGTAGACCTGGCCTCCCAGCCGGACCCGGCGGGGTAGACCTGGCCTCCCAGCCGGACCCGGCGGGGTAGACCTGGCCTCCCAGCCGCACCCGGCGGGGTAGACCTGGCCTCCCAGCCGGACACGGCGGGGTAGACCTGGCCTCCCAGCCGGACACGGCGGGGTAGACCTGGCCTCCCAGCCGGACACGGCGGGGTAGACCTGGCCTCCCAGCCGGACACGGCGGGGTAGACCTGGCCTCCCAGCCGGACCCGGCGGGGTAGACCTGGCCTCCCAGCCGGCAGGGTAGACCTGGCCTCCCAGCCGGACACGGCGGGGTAGACCTGGCCTCCCAGCCGCACCCGGCGGGGTAGACCTGGCCTCCCAGCCGGACCCGGCGGGGTAGACCTGGCCTCCCAGCCGGACCCGGCGGGGTAGACCTGGCCTCCCAGCCGGACCCGGCGGGGTAGACCTGGCCTCCCAGCCGGACACGGCGGGGTAGACCTGGCCTCCCAGCCGGACCCGGCGGGGTAGACGTGGCCTCCCAGCCGGACCCGGCGGGGTAGACCTGGCCTCCCAGCCGGACCCGGCGGGGTAGACCTGGCCTCCCAGCCGGACCCGGCGGGGTAGACCTGGCCTCCCAGCCGGACCCGGCGGGGTAGACCTGGCCTCCCAGCCGGCAGGGTAGACCTGGCCTCCCAGCCGGACACGGCGGGGTAGACCTGGCCTCCCAGCCGCACCCGGCGGGGTAGACCTGGCCTCCCAGCCGGACCCGGCGGGGTAGACCTGGCCTCCCAGCCGCACCCGGCGGGGTAGACCTGGCCTCCCAGCCGCACCCGGCGGGGTAGACCTGGCCTCCCAGCCGGACACGGCGGGGTAGACCTGGCCTCCCAGCCGGACCCGGCGGGGTAGACCTGGCCTCCCAGCCGGACACGGCGGGGTAGACCTGGCCTCCCAGCCGGACACGGCGGGGTAGACCTGGCCTCCCAGCCGGACACGGCGGGGTAGACCTGGCCTCCCAGCCGGACACGGTGGGGTAGACCTGGCCTCCCAGCCGGACCCGGCGGGGTAGACCTGGCCTCCCAGCCGGCAGGGTAGACCTGGCCTCCCAGCCGGACACGGCGGGGTAGACTTGGCCTCCCAGCCGGACCCGGCGGGGTAGACCTGGCCTCCCAGCCGGACCCGGCGGGGTAGACCTGGCCTCCCAGCCGGACCCGGCGGGGTAGACCTGGCCTCCCAGCCGGACCCGGCGGGGTAGACCTGGCCTCCCAGCCGGCAGGGTAGACCTGGCCTCCCAGCCGGACACGGCGGGGTAGACTTGGCCTCCCAGCCGGACACGGCGGGGTAGACCTGGCCTCCCAGCCGGACCCGGCGGGGTAGACCTGGCCTCCCAGCCGCACCCGGCGGGGTAGACCTGGCCTCCCAGCCGCACCCGGCGGGGTAGACCTGGCCTCCCAGCCGGACCCGGCGGGGTAGACCTGGCCTCCCAGCCGGACCCGGCGGGGTAGACCTGGCCTCCCAGCCGGACCCGGCGGGGTAGACCTGGCCTCCCAGCCGGACCCGGCGGGGTAGACCTGGCCTCCCAGCCGGACCCGGCGGGGTAGACCTGGCCTCCCAGCCGGACCCGGCGGGGTAGACCTGGCCTCCCAGCCGGACCCGGCGGGGTAGACCTGGCCTCCCAGCCGGACCCGGCGGGGTAGACCTGGCCTCCCAGCCGGACCCGGCGGGGTAGACCTGGCCTCCCAGCCGGACCCGGCGGGGTAGACCTGGCCTCCCAGCCGGACCCGGCGGGGTAGACCTGGCCTCCCAGCCGGACCCGGCGGGGTAGACCTGGCCTCCCAGCCGGACCCGGCGGGGTAGACCTGGCCTCCCAGCCGGACCCGGCGGGGTAGACCTGGCCTCCCAGCCGGACCCGGCGGGGTAGACCTGGCCTCCCATCCGGCAGGGTAGACCTGGCCTCCCAGCCGGACACGGCGGGGTAGACTTGGCCTCCCAGCCGGACCCGGCGGGGTAGACCTGGCCTCCCAGCCGGACCCGGCGGGGTAGACCTGGCCTCCCAGCCGCACCCGGCGGGGTAGACCTGGCCTCCCAGCCGGACCCGGCGGGGTAGACCTGGCCTCCCAGCCGGACCCGGCGGGGTAGACCTGGCCTCCCAGCCGGACCCGGCGGGGTAGACCTGGCCTCCCAGCCGGACCCGGCGGGGTAGACCTGGCCTCCCAGCCGGACCCGGCGGGGTAGACCTGGCCTCCCAGCCGGACCCGGCGGGGTAGACCTGGCCTCCCAGCCGGACCCGGCGGGGTAGACCTGGCCTCCCAGCCGGACCCGGCGGGGTAGACCTGGCCTCCCAGCCGGACCCGGCGGGGTAGACCTGGCCTCCCAGCCGGACCCGGCGGGGTAGACCTGGCCTCCCAGCCGGACCCGGCGGGGTAGACCTGGCCTCCCAGCCGGACCCGGCGGGGTAGACCTGGCCTCCCAGCCGGACCCGGCGGGGTAGACCTGGCCTCCCAGCCGGACCCGGCGGGGTAGACCTGGCCTCCCAGCCGGACCCGGCGGGGTAGACCTGGCCTCCCATCCGGCAGGGTAGACCTGGCCTCCCAGCCGGACACGGCGGGGTAGACTTGGCCTCCCAGCCGGACCCGGCGGGGTAGACCTGGCCTCCCAGCCGGACCCGGCGGGGTAGACCTGGCCTCCCAGCCGCACCCGGCGGGGTAGACCTGGCCTCCCAGCCGGACCCGGCGGGGTAGACCTGGCCTCCCAGCCGGACCCGGCGGGGTAGACCTGGCCTCCCAGCCGGACCCGGCGGGGTAGACCTGGCCTCCCAGCCGGACCCGGCGGGGTAGACCTGGCCTCCCAGCCGGACCCGGCGGGGTAGACCTGGCCTCCCAGCCGGACTCGGCGGGGTAGACCTGGCCTCCCAGCCGGACACGGCGGGGTAGACCTGGCCTCCCAGCCGGACACGGCGGGGTAGACCTGGCCTCCCAGCCGGACACGGCGGGGTAGACCTGGCCTCCCAGCCGGACCCGGCGGGGTAGACCTGGCCTCCCAGCCGGACCCGGCGGGGTAGACCTGGCCTCTCAGCCGGACCCGGCGGGGTAGACCTGGCCTCCCAGCCGGCAGGGTAGACCTGGCCTCCCAGCCGGACACGGCGGGGTAGACTTGGCCTCCCAGCCGGACCCGGCGGGGTAGACCTGGCCTCCCAGCCGCACCCGGCGGGGTAGACCTGGCCTCCCAGCCGCACCCGGCGGGGTAGACCTGGCCTCCCAGCCGCACCCGGCGGGGTAGACCTGGCCTCCCAGCCGGACCCGGCGGGGTAGACCTGGCCTCCCAGCCGGACACGGCGGGGTAGACCTGGCCTCCCAGCCGGACCCGGCGGGGTAGACCTGGCCTCCCAGCCGGACCCGGCGGGGTAGACCTGGCCTCCCAGCCGGACCCGGCGGGGTAGACCTGGCCTCCCAGCCGGACACGGCGGGGTAGACCTGGCCTCCCAGCTGGACCCGGCGGGGTAGACCTGGCCTCCCAGCCGGACCCGGCGGGGTAGACCTGGCCTCCCAGCCGGACCCGGCGGGGTAGACCTGGCCTCCCAGCCGGACCCGGCGGGGTAGACCTGGCCTCCCTGCCGGACACGGCGGGGTAGACCTGGCCTCCCAGCCGGACACGGCGGGGTAGACCTGGCCTCCCAGCCGGCAGGGTAGACCTGGCCTCCCAGCCGGACACGGCGGGGTAGACTTGGCCTCCCAGCCGGACCCGGCGGGGTAGACCTGGCCTCCCAGCCGGACCCGGCGGGGTAGACCTGGCCTCCCAGCCGCACCCGGCGGGGTAGACCTGGCCTCCCAGCCGCACCCGGCGGGGTAGACCTGGCCTCCCAGCCGGACACGGCGGGGTAGACCTGGCCTCCCAGCCGGACACGGCGGGGTAGACCTGGCCTCCCAGCCGGACACGGCGGGGTAGACCTGGCCTCCCAGCCGGACACGGCGGGGTAGACCTGGCCTCCCAGCCGCACCCGGCGGGGTAGACCTGGCCTCCCAGCCGGCAGGGTAGACCTGGCCTCCCAGCCGGACACGGCGGGGTAGACTTGGCCTCCCAGCCGGACACGGCGGGGTAGACCTGGCCTCCCAGCCGGACCCGGCGGGGTAGACCTGGCCTCCCAGCCGGCAGGGTAGACCTGGCCTCCCAGCCGGACCCGGCGGGGTAGACTTGGCCTCCCAGCCGGACCCGGCGGGGTAGACCTGGCCTCCCAGCCGGACCCGGCGGGGTAGACCTGGCCTCCCAGCCGGCAGGGTAGACCTGGCCTCCCAGCCGGACACGGCGGGGTAGACTTGGCCTCCCAGCCGGACCCGGCGGGGTAGACCTGGCCTCCCAGCCGGACCCGGCGGGGTAGACCTGGCCTCCCAGCCGGACCCGGCGGGGTAGACCTGGCCTCCCAGCCGGACACGGCGGGGTAGACCTGGCCTCCCAGCCGGACCCGGCGGGGTAGACCTGGCCTCCCAGCCGGACACGGCGGGGTAGACCTGGCCTCCCAGCCGGACACGGCGGGGTAGACCTGGCCTCCCAGCCGGACCCGGCGGGGTAGACCTGGCCTCCCAGCCGGACCCGGCGGGGTAGACCTGGCCTCCCAGCCGGCAGGGTAGACCTGGCCTCCCAGCCGGACACGGCGGGGTAGACTTGGCCTCCCAGCCGGACCCGGCGGGGTAGACCTGGCCTCCCAGCCGGACCCGGCGGGGTAGACCTGGCCTCCCAGCCGGACCCGGCGGGGTAGACCTGGCCTCCCAGCCGGACCCGGTGGGGTAGACCTGGCCTCCCAGCCGGACCCGGCGGGGTAGACCTGGCCTCCCAGCCGGACACGGCGGGGTAGACCTGGCCTCCCAGCCGGACCCGGCGGGGTAGACGTGGCCTCCCAGCCGGACCCGGCGGGGTAGACCTGGCCTCCCAGCCGGACCCGGCGGGGTAGACCTGGCCTCCCAGCCGGACCCGGCGGGGTAGACCTGGCCTCCCAGCCGGACCCGGCGGGGTAGACCTGGCCTCCCAGCCGGCAGGGTAGACCTGGCCTCCCAGCCGGACACGGCGGGGTAGACTTGGCCTCCCAGCCGGACCCGGCGGGGTAGACCTGGCCTCCCAGCCGGACCCGGCGGGGTAGACCTGGCCTCCCAGCCGCACCCGGCGGGGTAGACCTGGCCTCCCAGCCGGACCCGGCGGGGTAGACCTGGCCTCCCAGCCGGACCCGGCGGGGTAGACCTGGCCTCCCAGCCGGACCCGGCGGGGTAGACCTGGCCTCCCAGCCGGACCCGGCGGGGTAGACCTGGCCTCCCAGCCGGACCCGGCGGGGTAGACCTGGCCTCCCAGCCGGACACGGCGGGGTAGACCTGGCCTCCCAGCCGGACACGGCGGGGTAGACCTGGCCTCCCAGCCGGACACGGCGGGGTAGACCTGGCCTCCCAGCCGGACACGGCGGGGTAGACCTGGCCTCCCAGCCGGACACGGCGGGGTAGACCTGGCCTCCCAGCCGGACACGGCGGGGTAGACCTGGCCTCCCAGCCGGACCCGGCGGGGTAGACCTGGCCTCCCAGCCGGACCCGGCGGGGTAGACCTGGCCTCCCAGCCGGACCCGGCGGGGTAGACCTGGCCTCCCAGCCGGACCCGGCGGGGTAGACCTGGCCTCCCAGCCGGACCCGGCGGGGTAGACCTGGCCTCCCAGCCGGACCCGGCGGGGTAGACCTGGCCTCCCAGCCGGACCCGGCGGGGTAGACCTGGCCTCCCAGCCGGACCCGGCGGGGTAGACCTGGCCTCCCAGCCGGACCCGGCGGGGTAGACCTGGCCTCCCAGCCGGACCCGGTGGGGTAGACCTGGCCTCCCAGCCGCACCCGGCGGGGTAGACCTGGCCTCCCAGCCGGACCCGGCGGGGTAGACCTGGCCTCCCAGCCGCACCCGGCGGGGTAGACCTGGCCTCCCAGCCGGACCCGGCGGGGTAGACCTGGCCTCCCAGCCGGACCCGGCGGGGTAGACCTGGCCTCCCAGCCGGACACGGCGGGGTAGACCTGGCCTCCCAGCCGGACCCGGCGGGGTAGACCTGGCCTCCCAGCCGGCAGGGTAGACCTGGCCTCCCAGCCGGACACGGCGGGGTAGACTTGGCCTCCCAGCCGGACCCGGCGGGGTAGACCTGGCCTCCCAGCCGCACCCGGCGGGGTAGACCTGGCCTCCCAGCCGGACCCGGCGGGGTAGACCTGGCCTCCCAGCCGCACCCGGCGGGGTAGACCTGGCCTCCCAGCCGGACATGGCGGGGTAGACCTGGCCTCCCAGCCGGACACGGCGGGGTAGACCTGGCCTCCCAGCCGGACACGGCGGGGTAGACCTGGCCTCCCAGCCGGACACGGCGGGGTAGACCTGGCCTCCCAGCCGGACACGGCGGGGTAGACCTGGCCTCCCAGCCGGCAGGGTAGACCTGGCCTCCCAGCCGGACACGGCGGGGTAGACCTGGCCTCCCAGCCGCACCCGGCGGGGTAGACCTGGCCTCCCAGCCGGACCCGGCGGGGTAGACCTGGCCTCCCAGCCGGACCCGGCGGGGTAGACCTGGCCTCCCAGCCGGACCCGGCGGGGTAGACCTGGCCTCCCAGCCGGACACGGCGGGGTAGACCTGGCCTCCCAGCCGGACCCGGCGGGGTAGACGTGGCCTCCCAGCCGGACCCGGCGGGGTAGACCTGGCCTCCCAGCCGGACCCGGCGGGGTAGACCTGGCCTCCCAGCCGGACCCGGCGGGGTAGACCTGGCCTCCCAGCCGGACCCGGCGGGGTAGACCTGGCCTCCCAGCCGGCAGGGTAGACCTGGCCTCCCAGCCGGACACGGCGGGGTAGACCTGGCCTCCCAGCCGCACCCGGCGGGGTAGACCTGGCCTCCCAGCCGGACCCGGCGGGGTAGACCTGGCCTCCCAGCCGCACCCGGCGGGGTAGACCTGGCCTCCCAGCCGCACCCGGCGGGGTAGACCTGGCCTCCCAGCCGGACACGGCGGGGTAGACCTGGCCTCCCAGCCGGACCCGGCGGGGTAGACCTGGCCTCCCAGCCGGACACGGCGGGGTAGACCTGGCCTCCCAGCCGGACCCGGCGGGGTAGACCTGGCCTCCCAGCCGGACACGGCGGGGTAGACCTGGCCTCCCAGCCGGACACGGCGGGGTAGACCTGGCCTCCCAGCCGGACCCGGCGGGGTAGACCTGGCCTCCCAGCCGGCAGGGTAGACCTGGCCTCCCAGCCGGACACGGCGGGGTAGACCTGGCCTCCCAGCCGGACCCGGCGGGGTAGACCTGGCCTCCCAGCCGGCAGGGTAGACCTGGCCTCCCAGCTGGACACGGCGGGGTAGACTTGGCCTCCCAGCCGGACCCGGCGGGGTAGACCTGGCCTCCCAGCCGGACACGGCGGGGTAGACCTGGCCTCCCAGCCGGACCCGGCGGGGTAGACCTGGCCTCCCAGCCGGACCCGGCGGGGTAGACCTTGCCTCCCAGCCGGCAGGGTAGACCTGGCCTCCCAGCCGGACACGGCGGGGTAGACTTGGCCTCCCAGCCGGACCCGGCGGGGTAGACCTGGCCTCCCAGCCGGACCCGGCGGGGTAGACCTGGCCTCCCAGCCGGACCCGGCGGGGTAGACCTGGCCTCCCAGCCGCACCCGGCGGGGTAGACCTGGCCTCCCAGCCGGACACGGCGGGGTAGACCTGGCCTCCCAGCCGGACACGGCGGGGTAGACCTGGCCTCCCAGCCGGACCCGGCGGGGTAGACCTGGCCTCCCAGCCGGACCCGGCGGGGTAGACCTGGCCTCCCAGCCGGACCCGGCGGGGTAGACCTGGCCTCCCAGCCGGACCCGGCGGGGTAGACCTGGCCTCCCAGCCGGACCCGGCGGGGTAGACCTGGCCTCCCAGCCGGACCCGGCGGGGTAGACCTGGCCTCCCAGCCGGACCCGGCGGGGTAGACCTGGCCTCCCAGCCGGACCCGGCGGGGTAGACCTGGCCTCCCAGCCGGACACGGCGGGGTAGACCTGGCCTCCCAGCCGGACACGGCGGGGTAGACCTGGCCTCCCAGCCGGACACGGCGGGGTAGACCTGGCCTCCCAGCCGGCAGGGTAGACCTGGCCTCCCAGCCGGACACGGCGGGGTAGACTTGGCCTCCCAGCCGGACCCGGCGGGGTAGACCTGGCCTCCCAGCCGGACCCGGCGGGGTAGACCTGGCCTCCCAGCCGCACCCGGCGGGGTAGACCTGGCCTCCCAGCCGCACCCGGCGGGGTAGACCTGGCCTCCCAGCCGGACACGGCGGGGTAGACCTGGCCTCCCAGCCGGACACGGCGGGGTAGACCTGGCCTCCCAGCCGGACACGGCGGGGTAGACCTGGCCTCCCAGCCGGACACGGCGGGGTAGACCTGGCCTCCCAGCCGGACACGGCGGGGTAGACCTGGCCTCCCAGCCGGACCCGGCGGGGTAGACCTGGCCTCCCAGCCGGACACGGCGGGGTAGACCTGGCCTCCCAGCCGGACACGGCGGGGTAGACCTGGCCTCCCAGCCGGCAGGGTAGACCTGGCCTCCCAGCCGGACACGGCGGGGTAGACCTGGCCTCCCAGCCGGACCCGGCGGGGTAGACCTGGCCTCCCAGCCGGACCCGGCGGGGTAGACCTGGCCTCCCAGCTGGACCCGGCGGGGTAGACCTGGCCTCCCAGCCGGACCCGGCGGGGTAGACCTGGCCTCCCAGCCGGACCCGGCGGGGTAGACCTGGCCTCCCAGCCGGCAGGGTAGACCTGGCCTCCCAGCCGGACACGGCGGGGTAGACTTGGCCTCCCAGCCGGACACGGCGGGGTAGACCTGGCCTCCCAGCCGGACCCGGCGGGGTAGACCTGGCCTCCCAGCCGCACCCGGCGGGGTAGACCTGGCCTCTCAGCCGGACCCGGCGGGGTAGACCTGGCCTCCCAGCCGGACCCGGCGGGGTAGACCTGGCCTCCCAGCCGGACCCGGCGGGGTAGACCTGGCCTCCCAGCCGGACCCGGCGGGGTAGACCTGGCCTCCCAGCTGGACACGGCGGGGTAGACCTGGCCTCCCAGCCGGACCCGGCGGGGTAGACCTGGCCTCCCAGCCGGACCCGGCGGGGTAGACCTGGCCTCCCAGCCGGACCCGGCGGGGTAGACCTGGCCTCCCAGCCGGACCCGGCGGGGTAGACCTGGCCTCCCAGCCGGACCCGGCGGGGTAGACCTGGCCTCCCAGCCGGACACGGCGGGGTAGACCTGGCCTCCCAGCCGGACACGGCGGGGTAGACCTGGCCTCCCAGCCGGACCCGGCGGGGTAGACCTGGCCTCCCAGCCGGACACGGCGGGGTAGACCTGGCCTCCCAGCCGGACACGGCGGGGTAGACCTGGCCTCCCAGCCGGCAGGGTAGACCTGGCCTCCCAGCCGGACACGGCGGGGTAGACTTGGCCTCCCAGCCGGACCCGGCGGGGTAGACCTGGCCTCCCAGCCGGACCCGGCGGGGTAGACCTGGCCTCCCAGCCGCACCCGGCGGGGTAGACCTGGCCTCCCAGCCGCACCCGGCGGGGTAGACCTGGTCTCCCAGCCGGACACGGCGGGGTAGACCTGGCCTCCCAGCCGGACACGGCGGGGTAGACCTGGCCTCCCAGCCGGACACGGCGGGGTAGACCTGGCCTCCCAGCCGGACACGGCGGGGTAGACCTGGCCTCCCAGCCGGACACGGCGGGGTAGACCTGGCCTCCCAGCCGGACCCGGCGGGGTAGACCTGGCCTCCCAGCCGGACACGGCGGGGTAGACCTGGCCTCCCAGCCGGACACGGCGGGGTAGACCTGGCCTCCCAGCCGGCAGGGTAGACCTGGCCTCCCAGCCGGACACGGCGGGGTAGACCTGGCCTCCCAGCCGGACCCGGCGGGGTAGACCTGGCCTCCCAGCCGGACCCGGCGGGGTAGACCTGGCCTCCCAGCTGGACACGGCGGGGTAGACCTGGCCTCCCAGCCGGACCCGGCGGGGTAGACCTGGCCTCCCAGCCGGACCCGGCGGGGTAGACCTGGCCTCCCAGCCGGCAGGGTAGACCTGGCCTCCCAGCCGGACACGGCGGGGTAGACTTGGCCTCCCAGCCGGACCCGGCGGGGTAGACCTGGCCTCCCAGCCGGACCCGGCGGGGTAGACCTGGCCTCCCAGCCGCACCCGGCGGGGTAGACCTGGCCTCTCAGCCGGACCCGGCGGGGTAGACCTGGCCTCCCAGCCGGACCCGGCGGGGTAGACCTGGCCTCCCAGCCGGACCCGGCGGGGTAGACCTGGCCTCCCAGCCGGACCCGGCGGGGTAGACCTGGCCTCCCAGCTGGACACGGCGGGGTAGACCTGGCCTCCCAGCCGGACCCGGCGGGGTAGACCTGGCCTCCCAGCCGGACCCGGCGGGGTAGACCTGGCCTCCCAGCCGGACACGGCGGGGTAGACCTGGCCTCCCAGCCGGACACGGCGGGGTAGACCTGGCCTCCCAGCCGGACCCGGCGGGGTAGACCTGGCCTCCCAGCCGGACCCGGCGGGGTAGACCTGGCCTCCCAGCCGGACCCGGCGGGGTAGACCTGGCCTCCGAGCCGGCAGGGTAGACCTGGCCTCCCAGCCGGACACGGCGGGGTAGACTTGGCCTCCCAGCCGGACCCGGCGGGGTAGACCTGGCCTCCCAGCCGGACCCGGCGGGGTAGACCTGGCCTCCCAGCCGCACCCGGCGGGGTAGACCTGGCCTCCCAGCCGCACCCGGCGGGGTAGACCTGGCCTCCCAGCCGGACCCGGCGGGGTAGACCTGGCCTCCCAGCCGGACCCGGCGGGGTAGACCTGGCCTCCCAGCCGGACCCGGCGGGGTAGACCTGGCCTCCCAGCCGGACCCGGCGGGGTAGACCTGGCCTCCCAGCCGGACACGGCGGGGTAGACCTGGCCTCCCAGCCGGACACGGCGGGGTAGACCTGGCCTCCCAGCCGGACCCGGCGGGGTAGACCTGGCCTCCCAGCCGGACACGGCGGGGTAGACCTGGCCTCCCAGCCGGCAGGGTAGACCTGGCCTCCCAGCCGGACACGGCGGGGTAGACTTGGCCTCCCAGCCGGACCCGGCGGGGTAGACCTGGCCTCCCAGCCGGACCCGGCGGGGTAGACCTGGCCTCCCAGCCGCACCCGGCGGGGTAGACCTGGCCTCCCAGCCGCACCCGGCGGGGTAGACCTGGCCTCCCAGCCGGACACGGCGGGGTAGACCTGGCCTCCCAGCCGGACACGGCGGGGTAGACCTGGCCTCCCAGCCGGACACGGCGGGGTAGACCTGGCCTCCCAGCCGGACACGGCGGGGTAGACCTGGCCTCCCAGCCGGACACGGCGGGGTAGACCTGGCCTCCCAGCCGGACCCGGCGGGGTAGACCTGGCCTCCCAGCCGGCAGGGTAGACCTGGCCTCCCAGCCGGACACGGCGGGGTAGACTTGGCCTCCCAGCCGGACACAGCGGGGTAGACCTGGCCTCCCAGCCGGACCCGGCGGGGTAGACCTGGCCTCCCAGCCGGCAGGGTAGACCTGGCCTCCCAGCCGGACACGGCGGGGTAGACTTGGCCTCCCAGCCGGACCCGGCGGGGTAGACCTGGCCTCCCAGCCGGAACCGGCGGGGTAGACCTGGCCTCCCAGCCGGCAGGGTAGACCTGGCCTCCCAGCCAGACACGGCGGGGTAGACTTGGCCTCCCAGCCGGACCCGGCGGGGTAGACCTGGCCTCCCAGCCGGACCCGGCGGGGTAGACCTGGCCTCCCAGCCGGACCCGGCGGGGTAGACCTGGCCTCCCAGCCGGACACGGCGGGGTAGACCTGGCCTCCCAGCCGGACCCGGCGGGGTAGACCTGGCCTCCCAGCCGGACACGGCGGGGTAGACCTGGCCTCCCAGCCGGACCCGGCGGGGTAGACCTGGCCTCCCAGCCGGACCCGGCGGGGTAGACCTGGCCTCCCAGCCGGACCCGGCGGGGTAGACCTGGCCTCCCAGCCGGACACGGCGGGGTAGACCTGGCCTCCCAGCCGGACCCGGCGGGGTAGACCTGGCCTCCCAGCCGGACCCGGCGGGGTAGACCTGGCCTCCCAGCCGGACCCGGCGGGGTAGACCTGGCCTCCCAGCCGGACCCGGCGGGGTAGACCTGGCCTCCCAGCCGCACCCGGCGGGGTAGACCTGGCCTCCCAGCCGGACACGGCGGGGTAGACCTGGCCTCCCAGCCGGACCCGGCGGGGTAGACCTGGCCTCCCAGCCGGCAGGGTAGACCTGGCCTCCCAGCCGGACACGGCGGGGTAGACTTGGCCTCCCAGCCGGACCCGGCGGGGTAGACCTGGCCTCCCAGCCGGACCCGGCGGGGTAGACCTGGCCTCCCAGCCGGACCCGGCGGGGTAGACCTGGCCTCCCAGCCGGCAGGGTAGACCTGGCCTCCCAGCCGGACACGGCGGGGTAGACTTGGCCTCCCAGCCGGACCCGGCGGGGTAGACCTGGCCTCCCAGCCGGAACCGGCGGGGTAGACCTGGCCTCCCAGCCGGCAGGGTAGACCTGGCCTCCCAGCCAGACACGGCGGGGTAGACTTGGCCTCCCAGCCGGACCCGGCGGGGTAGACCTGGCCTCCCA
The DNA here is from genome assembly GCA_037953605.1 of Necrosyrtes monachus. Lineage (NCBI taxonomy): Eukaryota > Metazoa > Chordata > Aves > Accipitriformes > Accipitridae > Necrosyrtes > Necrosyrtes monachus. Next base: position 33,444 of record JAZGTQ010000596.1, on the reverse strand, counting down.
GCCGGACCCGGCGGGGTAGACCTGGCCTCCCAGCCGGACCCGGCGGGGTAGACCTGGCCTCCCAGCCGGACACGGCGGGGTAGACCTGGCCTCCCAGCCGGACCCGGCGGGGTAGACCTGGCCTCCCAGCCGGACACGGCGGGGTAGACCTGGCCTCCCAGCCGGACACGGCGGGGTAGACCTGGCCTCCCAGCCGGACCCGGCGGGGTAGACCTGGCCTCCCAGCCGGCAGGGTAGACCTGGCCTCCCAGCCGGACACGGCGGGGTAGACTTGGCCTCCCAGCCGGACCCGGCGGGGTAGACCTGGCCTCCCAGCCGGACCCGGCGGGGTAGACCTGGCCTCCCAGCCGGACCCGGCGGGGTAGACCTGGCCTCCCAGCCGGACCCGGCGGGGTAGACCTGGCCTCCCAGCCGGACCCGGCGGGGTAGACCTGGCCTCCCAGCCGGACCCGGCGGGGTAGACCTGGCCTCCCAGCCGGACCCGGCGGGGTAGACCTGGCCTCCCAGCCGGACCCGGCGGGGTAGACCTGGCCTCCCAGCCGGACCCGGCGGGGTAGACCTGGCCTCCCAGCCGGACCCGGCGGGGTAGACCTGGCCTCCCAGCCGGACACGGCGGGGTAGACCTGGCCTCCCAGCCGGACCCGGCGGGGTAGACCTGGCCTCCCAGCCGGACCCGGCGGGGTAGACCTGGCCTCCCAGCCGGCAGGGTAGACCTGGCCTCCCAGCCGGACACGGCGGGGTAGACTTGGCCTCCCAGCCGGACCCGGCGGGGTAGACCTGGCCTCCCAGCCGGACCCGGCGGGGTAGACCTGGCCTCCCAGCCGCACCCGGCGGGGTAGACCTGGCCTCCCAGCCGCACCCGGCGGGGTAGACCTGGCCTCCCAGCCGGACACGGCGGGGTAGACCTGGCCTCCCAGCCGGACACGGCGGGGTAGACCTGGCCTCCCAGCCGGACACGGCGGGGTAGACCTGGCCTCCCAGCCGGACACGGCGTGGTAGACCTGGCCTCCCAGCCGGACACGGCGGGGTAGACCTGGCCTCCCAGCCGGACCCGGCGGGGTAGACCTGGCCTCCCAGCCGGCAGGGTAGACCTGGCCTCCCAGCCGGACACGGCGGGGTAGACCTGGCCTCCCAGCCGGACCCGGCGGGGTAGACCTGGCCTCCCAGCCGCACCCGGCGGGGTAGACCTGGCCTCCCAGCCGGACCCGGCGGGGTAGACCTGGCCTCCCAGCCGGACCCGGCGGGGTAGACCTGGCCTCCCAGCCGGACCCGGCGGGGTAGACCTGGCCTCCCAGCCGGACACGGCGGGGTAGACCTGGCCTCCCAGCCGGACCCGGCGGGGTAGACGTGGCCTCCCAGCCGGACCCGGCGGGGTAGACCTGGCCTCCCAGCCGGACCCGGCGGGGTAGACCTGGCCTCCCAGCCGGACCCGGCGGGGTAGACCTGGCCTCCCAGCCGGACCCGGCGGGGTAGACCTGGCCTCCCAGCCGGCAGGGTAGACCTGGCCTCCCAGCCGGACACGGCGGGGTAGACTTGGCCTCCCAGCCGGACCCGGCGGGGTAGACCTGGCCTCCCAGCCGGACCCGGCGGGGTAGACCTGGCCTCCCAGCCGCACCCGGCGGGGTAGACCTGGCCTCCCAGCCGCACCCGGCGGGGTAGACCTGGCCTCCCAGCCGGACACGGCGGGGTAGACCTGGCCTCCCAGCCGGACACGGCGGGGTAGACCTGGCCTCCCAGCCGGACACGGCGGGGTAGACCTGGCCTCCCAGCCGGACCCGGCGGGGTAGACCTGGCCTCCCAGCCGGACACGGCGGGGTAGACCTGGCCTCCCAGCCGGACACGGCGGGGTAGACCTGGCCTCCCAGCCGGACCCGGCGGGGTAGACCTGGCCTCCCAGCCGGACCCGGCGGGGTAGACCTGGCCTCCCAGCCGGACACGGCGGGGTAGACTTGGCCTCCCAGCCGGACCCGGCGGGGTAGACCTGGCCTCCCAGCCGGACACGGCGGGGTAGACCTGGCCTCCCAGCCGGACCCGGCGGGGTAGACCTGGCCTCCCAGCCGGACCCGGCGGGGTAGACCTGGCCTCCCAGCCGGCAGGGTAGACCTGGCCTCCCAGCCGGACCCGGCGGGGTAGACCTGGCCTCCCAGCCGGACCCGGCGGGGTAGACCTGGCCTCCCAGCCGCACCCGGCGGGGTAGACCTGGCCTCCCAGCCGGACCCGGCGGGGTAGACCTGGCCTCCCAGCCGGACCCGGCGGGGTAGACCTGGCCTCCCAGCCGGACACGGCGGGGTAGACCTGGCCTCCCAGCCGGACCCGGCGGGGTAGACCTGGCCTCCCAGCCGGCAGGGTAGACCTGGCCTCCCAGCCGGACACGGCGGGGTAGACTTGGCCTCCCAGCCGGACCCGGCGGGGTAGACCTGGCCTCCCAGCCGGACCCGGCGGGGTAGACCTGGCCTCCCAGCCGGACCCGGCGGGGTAGACCTGGCCTCCCAGCCGGACCCGGCGGGGTAGACCTGGCCTCCCAGCCGGACCCGGCGGGGTAGACCTGGCCTCCCAGCCGGACCCGGCGGGGTAGACCTGGCCTCCCAGCCGGACCCGGCGGGGTAGACCTGGCCTCCCAGCCGGACCCGGCGGGGTAGACCTGGCCTCCCAGCCGGACCCGGCGGGGTAGACCTGGCCTCCCAGCCGGACCCGGCGGGGTAGACCTGGCCTCCCAGCCGGACACGGCGGGGTAGACCTGGCCTCCCAGCCGGACCCGGCGGGGTAGACCTGGCCTCCCAGCCGGACCCGGCGGGGTAGACCTGGCCTCCCAGCCGGCAGGGTAGACCTGGCCTCCCAGCCGGACACGGCGGGGTAGACTTGGCCTCCCAGCCGGACCCGGCAGGGTAGACCTGGCCTCCCAGCCGGACCCGGCGGGGTAGACCTGGCCTCCCAGCCGGACCCGGCGGGGTAGACCTGGCCTCCCAGCCGCACCCGGCGGGGTAGACCTGGCCTCCCAGCCGGACCCGGCGGGGTAGACCTGGCCTCCCAGCCGGACCCGGCGGGGTAGACCTGGCCTCCCAGCCGGCAGGGTAGACCTGGCCTCCCAGCTGGACACGGCGGGGTAGACTTGGCCTCCCAGCCGGACCCGGCGGGGTAGACCTGGCCTCCCAGCCGGACACGGCGGGGTAGACCTGGCCTCCCAGCCGGACCCGGCGGGGTAGACCTGGCCTCCCAGCCGGACCCGGCGGGGTAGACCTTGCCTCCCAGCCGGCAGGGTAGACCTGGCCTCCCAGCCGGACACGGCGGGGTAGACTTGGCCTCCCAGCCGGACCCGGCGGGGTAGACCTGGCCTCCCAGCCGGACCCGGCGGGGTAGACCTGGCCTCCCAGCCGGACCCGGCGGGGTAGACCTGGCCTCCCAGCCGCACCCGGCGGGGTAGACCTGGCCTCCCAGCCGGACCCGGCGGGGTAGACCTGGCCTCCCAGCCGGACACGGCGGGGTAGACCTGGCCTCCCAGCCGGACCCGGCGGGGTAGACCTGGCCTCCCAGCCGGACCCGGCGGGGTAGACCTGGCCTCCCAGCCGGACCCGGCGGGGTAGACCTGGCCTCCCAGCCGGACCCGGCGGGGTAGACCTGGCCTCCCAGCCGGACCCGGCGGGGTAGACCTGGCCTCCCAGCCGGACCCGGCGGGGTAGACCTGGCCTCCCAGCCGGACCCGGCGGGGTAGACCTGGCCTCCCAGCCGGACCCGGCGGGGTAGACCTGGCCTCCCAGCCGGACACGGCGGGGTAGACCTGGCCTCCCAGCCGGACACGGCGGGGTAGACCTGGCCTCCCAGCCGGACACGGCGGGGTAGACCTGGCCTCCCAGCCGGCAGGGTAGACCTGGCCTCCCAGCCGGACACGGCGGGGTAGACTTGGCCTCCCAGCCGGACCCGGCGGGGTAGACCTGGCCTCCCAGCCGGACCCGGCGGGGTAGACCTGGCCTCCCAGCCGCACCCGGCGGGGTAGACCTGGCCTCCCAGCCGCACCCGGCGGGGTAGACCTGGCCTCCCAGCCGGACACGGCGGGGTAGACCTGGCCTCCCAGCCGGACACGGCGGGGTAGACCTGGCCTCCCAGCCGGACACGGCGGGGTAGACCTGGCCTCCCAGCCGGACACGGCGGGGTAGACCTGGCCTCCCAGCCGGACACGGCGGGGTAGACCTGGCCTCCCAGCCGGACCCGGCGGGGTAGACCTGGCCTCCCAGCCGGACACGGCGGGGTAGACCTGGCCTCCCAGCCGGACACGGCGGGGTAGACCTGGCCTCCCAGCCGGCAGGGTAGACCTGGCCTCCCAGCCGGACACGGCGGGGTAGACCTGGCCTCCCAGCCGGACCCGGCGGGGTAGACCTGGCCTCCCAGCCGGACCCGGCGGGGTAGACCTGGCCTCCCAGCTGGACCCGGCGGGGTAGACCTGGCCTCCCAGCCGGACCCGGCGGGGTAGACCTGGCCTCCCAGCCGGACCCGGCGGGGTAGACCTGGCCTCCCAGCCGGCAGGGTAGACCTGGCCTCCCAGCCGGACACGGCGGGGTAGACTTGGCCTCCCAGCCGGACCCGGCGGGGTAGACCTGGCCTCCCAGCCGGACCCGGCGGGGTAGACCTGGCCTCCCAGCCGCACCCGGCGGGGTAGACCTGGCCTCTCAGCCGGACCCGGCGGGGTAGACCTGGCCTCCCAGCCGGACCCGGCGGGGTAGACCTGGCCTCCCAGCCGGACCCGGCGGGGTAGACCTGGCCTCCCAGCCGGACCCGGCGGGGTAGACCTGGCCTCCCAGCTGGACACGGCGGGGTAGACCTGGCCTCCCAGCCGGACCCGGCGGGGTAGACCTGGCCTCCCAGCCGGACCCGGCGGGGTAGACCTGGCCTCCCAGCCGGACCCGGCGGGGTAGACCTGGCCTCCCAGCCGGACCCGGCGGGGTAGACCTGGCCTCCCAGCCGGACCCGGCGGGGTAGACCTGGCCTCCCAGCCGGACCCGGCGGGGTAGACCTGGCCTCCCAGCCGGACCCGGCGGGGTAGACCTGGCCTCCCAGCCGGACACGGCGGGGTAGACCTGGCCTCCCAGCCGGACACGGCGGGGTAGACCTGGCCTCCCAGCCGGACACGGCGGGGTAGACCTGGCCTCCCAGCCGGCAGGGTAGACCTGGCCTCCCAGCCGGACACGGCGGGGTAGACTTGGCCTCCCAGCCGGACCCGGCGGGGTAGACCTGGCCTCCCAGCCGGACCCGGCGGGGTAGACCTGGCCTCCCAGCCGCACCCGGCGGGGTAGACCTGGCCTCCCAGCCGCACCCGGCGGGGTAGACCTGGTCTCCCAGCCGGACACGGCGGGGTAGACCTGGCCTCCCAGCCGGACACGGCGGGGTAGACCTGGCCTCCCAGCCGGACACGGCGGGGTAGACCTGGCCTCCCAGCCGGACACGGCGGGGTAGACCTGGCCTCCCAGCCGGACACGGCGGGGTAGACCTGGCCTCCCAGCCGGACCCGGCGGGGTAGACCTGGCCTCCCAGCCGGACACGGCGGGGTAGACCTGGCCTCCCAGCCGGACACGGCGGGGTAGACCTGGCCTCCCAGCCGGCAGGGTAGACCTGGCCTCCCAGCCGGACACGGCGGGGTAGACCTGGCCTCCCAGCCGGACCCGGCGGGGTAGACCTGGCCTCCCAGCCGGACCCGGCGGGGTAGACCTGGCCTCCCAGCTGGACACGGCGGGGTAGACCTGGCCTCCCAGCCGGACCCGGCGGGGTAGACCTGGCCTCCCAGCCGGACCCGGCGGGGTAGACCTGGCCTCCCAGCCGGCAGGGTAGACCTGGCCTCCCAGCCGGACACGGCGGGGTAGACTTGGCCTCCCAGCCGGACCCGGCGGGGTAGACCTGGCCTCCCAGCCGGACCCGGCGGGGTAGACCTGGCCTCCCAGCCGCACCCGGCGGGGTAGACCTGGCCTCTCAGCCGGACCCGGCGGGGTAGACCTGGCCTCCCAGCCGGACCCGGCGGGGTAGACCTGGCCTCCCAGCCGGACCCGGCGGGGTAGACCTGGCCTCCCAGCCGGACCCGGCGGGGTAGACCTGGCCTCCCAGCTGGACACGGCGGGGTAGACCTGGCCTCCCAGCCGGACCCGGCGGGGTAGACCTGGCCTCCCAGCCGGACCCGGCGGGGTAGACCTGGCCTCCCAGCCGGACACGGCGGGGTAGACCTGGCCTCCCAGCCGGACACGGCGGGGTAGACCTGGCCTCCCAGCCGGACCCGGCGGGGTAGACCTGGCCTCCCAGCCGGACCCGGCGGGGTAGACCTGGCCTCCCAGCCGGACCCGGCGGGGTAGACCTGGCCTCCGAGCCGGCAGGGTAGACCTGGCCTCCCAGCCGGACACGGCGGGGTAGACTTGGCCTCCCAGCCGGACCCGGCGGGGTAGACCTGGCCTCCCAGCCGGACCCGGCGGGGTAGACCTGGCCTCCCAGCCGCACCCGGCGGGGTAGACCTGGCCTCCCAGCCGCACCCGGCGGGGTAGACCTGGCCTCCCAGCCGGACCCGGCGGGGTAGACCTGGCCTCCCAGCCGGACCCGGCGGGGTAGACCTGGCCTCCCAGCCGGACCCGGCGGGGTAGACCTGGCCTCCCAGCCGGACCCGGCGGGGTAGACCTGGCCTCCCAGCCGGACACGGCGGGGTAGACCTGGCCTCCCAGCCGGACACGGCGGGGTAGACCTGGCCTCCCAGCCGGACCCGGCGGGGTAGACCTGGCCTCCCAGCCGGACACGGCGGGGTAGACCTGGCCTCCCAGCCGGCAGGGTAGACCTGGCCTCCCAGCCGGACACGGCGGGGTAGACTTGGCCTCCCAGCCGGACCCGGCGGGGTAGACCTGGCCTCCCAGCCGGACCCGGCGGGGTAGACCTGGCCTCCCAGCCGCACCCGGCGGGGTAGACCTGGCCTCCCAGCCGCACCCGGCGGGGTAGACCTGGCCTCCCAGCCGGACACGGCGGGGTAGACCTGGCCTCCCAGCCGGACACGGCGGGGTAGACCTGGCCTCCCAGCCGGACACGGCGGGGTAGACCTGGCCTCCCAGCCGGACACGGCGGGGTAGACCTGGCCTCCCAGCCGGACACGGCGGGGTAGACCTGGCCTCCCAGCCGGACCCGGCGGGGTAGACCTGGCCTCCCAGCCGGCAGGGTAGACCTGGCCTCCCAGCCGGACACGGCGGGGTAGACTTGGCCTCCCAGCCGGACACAGCGGGGTAGACCTGGCCTCCCAGCCGGACCCGGCGGGGTAGACCTGGCCTCCCAGCCGGCAGGGTAGACCTGGCCTCCCAGCCGGACACGGCGGGGTAGACTTGGCCTCCCAGCCGGACCCGGCGGGGTAGACCTGGCCTCCCAGCCGGAACCGGCGGGGTAGACCTGGCCTCCCAGCCGGCAGGGTAGACCTGGCCTCCCAGCCAGACACGGCGGGGTAGACTTGGCCTCCCAGCCGGACCCGGCGGGGTAGACCTGGCCTCCCAGCCGGACCCGGCGGGGTAGACCTGGCCTCCCAGCCGGACCCGGCGGGGTAGACCTGGCCTCCCAGCCGGACACGGCGGGGTAGACCTGGCCTCCCAGCCGGACCCGGCGGGGTAGACCTGGCCTCCCAGCCGGACACGGCGGGGTAGACCTGGCCTCCCAGCCGGACCCGGCGGGGTAGACCTGGCCTCCCAGCCGGACCCGGCGGGGTAGACCTGGCCTCCCAGCCGGACCCGGCGGGGTAGACCTGGCCTCCCAGCCGGACACGGCGGGGTAGACCTGGCCTCCCAGCCGGACCCGGCGGGGTAGACCTGGCCTCCCAGCCGGACCCGGCGGGGTAGACCTGGCCTCCCAGCCGGACCCGGCGGGGTAGACCTGGCCTCCCAGCCGGACCCGGCGGGGTAGACCTGGCCTCCCAGCCGCACCCGGCGGGGTAGACCTGGCCTCCCAGCCGGACACGGCGGGGTAGACCTGGCCTCCCAGCCGGACCCGGCGGGGTAGACCTGGCCTCCCAGCCGGCAGGGTAGACCTGGCCTCCCAGCCGGACACGGCGGGGTAGACTTGGCCTCCCAGCCGGACCCGGCGGGGTAGACCTGGCCTCCCAGCCGGACCCGGCGGGGTAGACCTGGCCTCCCAGCCGGACCCGGCGGGGTAGACCTGGCCTCCCAGCCGGCAGGGTAGACCTGGCCTCCCAGCCGGACACGGCGGGGTAGACTTGGCCTCCCAGCCGGACCCGGCGGGGTAGACCTGGCCTCCCAGCCGGAACCGGCGGGGTAGACCTGGCCTCCCAGCCGGCAGGGTAGACCTGGCCTCCCAGCCAGACACGGCGGGGTAGACTTGGCCTCCCAGCCGGACCCGGCGGGGTAGACCTGGCCTCCCAGCCGGACCCGGCGGGGTAGACCTGGCCTCCCAGCCGGACCCGGCGGGGTAGACCTGGCCTCCCAGCCGGACACGGCGGGGTAGACCTGGCCTCCCAGCCGGACACGGCGGGGTAGACCTGGCCTCCCAGCCGGACACGGCGGGGTAGACCTGGCCTCCCAGCCGGACCCGGCGGGGTAGACCTGGCCTCCCAGCCGGCAGGGTAGACCTGGCCTCCCAGCCGGACACGGCGGGGTAGACTTGGCCTCCCAGCCGGACCCGGCGGGGTAGACCTGGCCTCCCAGCCGGACCCGGCGGGGTAGACCTGGCCTCCCAGCCGGACCCGGCGGGGTAGACCTGGCCTCCCAGCCGGACCCGGCGGGGTAGACCTGGCCTCCCAGCCGGACCCGGCGGGGTAGACCTGGCCTCCCAGCCGGACCCGGCGGGGTAGACCTGGCCTCCCAGCCGGACCCGGCGGGGTAGACCTGGCCTCCCAGCCGGACCCGGCGGGGTAGACCTGGCCTCCCAGCCGGACCCGGCGGGGTAGACCTGGCCTCCCAGCCGGACCCGGCGGGGTAGACCTGGCCTCCCAGCCGGACACGGCGGGGTAGACCTGGCCTCCCAGCCGGACCCGGCGGGGTAGACCTGGCCTCCCAGCCGGACCCGGCGGGGTAGACCTGGCCTCCCAGCCGGCAGGGTAGACCTGGCCTCCCAGCCGGACACGGCGGGGTAGACTTGGCCTCCCAGCCGGACCCGGCGGGGTAGACCTGGCCTCCCAGCCGGACCCGGCGGGGTAGACCTGGCCTCCCAGCCGCACCCGGCGGGGTAGACCTGGCCTCCCAGCCGCACCCGGCGGGGTAGACCTGGCCTCCCAGCCGGACACGGCGGGGTAGACCTGGCCTCCCAGCCGGACACGGCGGGGTAGACCTGGCCTCCCAGCCGGACACGGCGGGGTAGACCTGGCCTCCCAGCCGGACACGGCGTGGTAGACCTGGCCTCCCAGCCGGACACGGCGGGGTAGACCTGGCCTCCCAGCCGGACCCGGCGGGGTAGACCTGGCCTCCCAGCCGGCAGGGTAGACCTGGCCTCCCAGCCGGACACGGCGGGGTAGACCTGGCCTCCCAGCCGGACCCGGCGGGGTAGACCTGGCCTCCCAGCCGCACCCGGCGGGGTAGACCTGGCCTCCCAGCCGGACCCGGCGGGGTAGACCTGGCCTCCCAGCCGGACCCGGCGGGGTAGACCTGGCCTCCCAGCCGGACCCGGCGGGGTAGACCTGGCCTCCCAGCCGGACACGGCGGGGTAGACCTGGCCTCCCAGCCGGACCCGGCGGGGTAGACGTGGCCTCCCAGCCGGACCCGGCGGGGTAGACCTGGCCTCCCAGCCGGACCCGGCGGGGTAGACCTGGCCTCCCAGCCGGACCCGGCGGGGTAGACCTGGCCTCCCAGCCGGACCCGGCGGGGTAGACCTGGCCTCCCAGCCGGCAGGGTAGACCTGGCCTCCCAGCCGGACACGGCGGGGTAGACTTGGCCTCCCAGCCGGACCCGGCGGGGTAGACCTGGCCTCCCAGCCGGACCCGGCGGGGTAGACCTGGCCTCCCAGCCGCACCCGGCGGGGTAGACCTGGCCTCCCAGCCGCACCCGGCGGGGTAGACCTGGCCTCCCAGCCGGACACGGCGGGGTAGACCTGGCCTCCCAGCCGGACACGGCGGGGTAGACCTGGCCTCCCAGCCGGACACGGCGGGGTAGACCTGGCCTCCCAGCCGGACCCGGCGGGGTAGACCTGGCCTCCCAGCCGGACACGGCGGGGTAGACCTGGCCTCCCAGCCGGACACGGCGGGGTAGACCTGGCCTCCCAGCCGGACCCGGCGGGGTAGACCTGGCCTCCCAGCCGGACCCGGCGGGGTAGACCTGGCCTCCCAGCCGGACACGGCGGGGTAGACTTGGCCTCCCAGCCGGACCCGGCGGGGTAGACCTGGCCTCCCAGCCGGACACGGCGGGGTAGACCTGGCCTCCCAGCCGGACCCGGCGGGGTAGACCTGGCCTCCCAGCCGGACCCGGCGGGGTAGACCTGGCCTCCCAGCCGGCAGGGTAGACCTGGCCTCCCAGCCGGACCCGGCGGGGTAGACCTGGCCTCCCAGCCGGACCCGGCGGGGTAGACCTGGCCTCCCAGCCGCACCCGGCGGGGTAGACCTGGCCTCCCAGCCGGACCCGGCGGGGTAGACCTGGCCTCCCAGCCGGACCCGGCGGGGTAGACCTGGCCTCCCAGCCGGACACGGCGGGGTAGACCTGGCCTCCCAGCCGGACCCGGCGGGGTAGACCTGGCCTCCCAGCCGGCAGGGTAGACCTGGCCTCCCAGCCGGACACGGCGGGGTAGACTTGGCCTCCCAGCCGGACCCGGCGGGGTAGACCTGGCCTCCCAGCCGGACCCGGCGGGGTAGACCTGGCCTCCCAGCCGGACCCGGCGGGGTAGACCTGGCCTCCCAGCCGGACCCGGCGGGGTAGACCTGGCCTCCCAGCCGGACCCGGCGGGGTAGACCTGGCCTCCCAGCCGGACCCGGCGGGGTAGACCTGGCCTCCCAGCCGGACCCGGCGGGGTAGACCTGGCCTCCCAGCCGGACCCGGCGGGGTAGACCTGGCCTCCCAGCCGGACCCGGCGGGGTAGACCTGGCCTCCCAGCCGGACCCGGCGGGGTAGACCTGGCCTCCCAGCCGGACACGGCGGGGTAGACCTGGCCTCCCAGCCGGACCCGGCGGGGTAGACCTGGCCTCCCAGCCGGACCCGGCGGGGTAGACCTGGCCTCCCAGCCGGCAGGGTAGATCTGGCCTCCCAGCCGGACACGGCGGGGTAGACTTGGCCTCCCAGCCGGACCCGGCGGGGTAGACCTGGCCTCCCAGCCGGACCCGGCGGGGTAGACCTGGCCTCCCAGCCGCACCCGGCGGGGTAGACCTGGCCTCCCAGCCGCACCCGGCGGGGTAGACCTGGCCTCCCAGCCGGACACGGCGGGGTAGACCTGGCCTCCCAGCCGGACACGGCGGGGTAGACCTGGCCTCCCAGCCGGACACGGCGGGGTAGACCTGGCCTCCCAGCCGGACACGGCGGGGTAGACCTGGCCTCCCAGCCGGACACGGCGGGGTAGACCTGGCCTCCCAGCCGGACCCGGCGGGGTAGACCTGGCCTCCCAGCCGGCAGGGTAGACCTGGCCTCCCAGCCGGACACGGCGGGGTAGACCTGGCCTCCCAGCCGGACCCGGCGGGGTAGACCTGGCCTCCCAGCCGGACCTGGCGGGGTAGACCTGGCCTCCCAGCCGGACCCGGCGGGGTAGACCTGGCCTCCCAGCCGGACCCGGCGGGGTAGACCTGGCCTCCCAGCCGGACCCGGCGGGGTAGACCTGGCCTCCCAGCCGGACACGGCGGGGTAGACCTGGCCTCCCAGCCGGACCCGGCGGGGTAGACGTGGCCTCCCAGCCGGACCCGGCGGGGTAGACCTGGCCTCCCAGCCGGACCCGGCGGGGTAGACCTGGCCTCCCAGCCGGACCCGGCGGGGTAGACCTGGCCTCCCAGCCGGACCCGGCGGGGTAGACCTGGCCTCCCAGCCGGCAGGGTAGACCTGGCCTCCCAGCCGGACACGGCGGGGTAGACTTGGCCTCCCAGCCGGACCCGGCGGGGTAGACCTGGCCTCCCAGCCGGACCCGGCGGGGTAGACCTGGCCTCCCAGCCGGACCCGGCGGGGTAGACCTGGCCTCCCAGCCGCACCCGGCGGGGTAGACCTGGCCTCCCAGCCGGACACGGCGGGGTAGACCTGGCCTCCCAGCCGGACCCGGCGGGGTAGACCTGGCCTCCCAGCCGGACACGGCGGGGTAGACCTGGCCTCCCAGCCGGCAGGGTAGACCTGGCCTCCCAGCCGGACACGGCGGGGTAGACTTGGCCTCCCAGCCGGACCCGGCGGGGTAGACCTGGCCTCCCAGCCGGACCCGGCGGGGTAGACCTGGCCTCCCAGCCGCACCCGGCGGGGTAGACCTGGCCTCCCAGCCGGACACGGCGGGGTAGACCTGGCCTCCCAGCCGGACACGGCGGGGTAGACCTGGCCTCCCAGCCGGACACGGCGGGGTAGACCTGGCCTCCCAGCCGGACACGGCGGGGTAGACCTGGCCTCCCAGCCGGACCCGGCGGGGTAGACCTGGCCTCCCAGCCGGCAGGGTAGACCTGGCCTCCCAGCCGGACACGGCGGGGTAGACTTGGCCTCCCAGCCGGACACAGCGGGGTAGACCTGGCCTCCCAGCCGGACCCGGCGGGGTAGACCTGGCCTCCCAGCCGGCAGGGTAGACCTGGCCTCCCAGCCGGACACGGCGGGGTAGACTTGGCCTCCCAGCCGGACCCGGCGGGGTAGACCTGGCCTCCCAGCCGGACCCGGCGGGGTAGACCTGGCCTCCCAGCCGGCAGGGTAGACCTGGCCTCCCAGCCGGACACGGCGGGGTAGACTTGGCCTCCCAGCCGGACCCGGCGGGGTAGACCTGGCCTCCCAGCCGGACCCGGCGGGGTAGACCTGGCCTCCCAGCCGGACCCGGCGGGGTAGACCTGGCCTCCCAGCCGGACACGGCGGGGTAGACCTGGCCTCCCAGCCGGACCCGGCGGGGTAGACCTGGCCTCCCAGCCGGACACGGCGGGGTAGACCTGGCCTCCCAGCCGGACCCGGCGGGGTAGACCTGGCCTCCCAGCCGGACCCGGCGGGGTAGACCTGGCCTCCCAGCCGGACACGGCGGGGTAGACCTGGCCTCCCAGCCGGACACGGCGGGGTAGACGTGGCCTCCCAGCCGGACCCGGCGGGGTAGACCTGGCCTCCCAGCCGGACCCGGCGGGGTAGACCTGGCCTCCCAGCCGGACCCGGCGGGGTAGACCTGGCCTCCCAGCCGGACCCGGCGGGGTAGACCTGGCCTCCCAGCCGGCAGGGTAGACCTGGCCTCCCAGCCGGACACGGCGGGGTAGACTTGGCCTCCCAGCCGGACCCGGCGGGGTAGACCTGGCCTCCCAGCCGGACCCGGCGGGGTAGACCTGGCCTCCCAGCCGCACCCGGCGGGGTAGACCTGGCCTCCCAGCCGCACCCGGCGGGGTAGACCTGGCCTCCCAGCCGGACACGGCGGGGTAGACCTGGCCTCCCAGCCGCACCCGGCGGGGTAGACCTGGCCTCCCAGCCGGACACGGCGGGGTAGACCTGGCCTCCCAGCCGGACACGGCGGGGTAGACCTGGCCTCCCAGCCGGACACGGCGGGGTAGACCTGGCCTCCCAGCCGGACACGGCGGGGTAGACCTGGCCTCCCAGCCGGACCCGGCGGGGTAGACCTGGCCTCCCAGCCGGACCCGGCGGGGTAGACCTGGCCTCCCAGCCGGCAGGGTAGACCTGGCCTCCCAGCCGGACACGGCGGGGTAGACTTGGCCTCCCAGCCGGACCCGGCGGGGTAGACCTGGCCTCCCAGCCGGACCCGGCGGGGTAGACCTGGCCTCCCAGCCGCACCCGGCGGGGTAGACCTGGCCTCCCAGCCGCACCCGGCGGGGTAGACCTGGCCTCCCAGCCGGACCCGGCGGGGTAGACCTGGCCTCCCAGCCGGACACGGCGGGGTAGACCTGGCCTCCCAGCCGGACCCGGCGGGGTAGACCTGGCCTCCCAGCCGGACCCGGCGGGGTAGACCTGGCCTCCCAGCCGGACCCGGCGGGGTAGACCTGGCCTCCCAGCCGGACACGGCGGGGTAGACCTGGCCTCCCAGCCGGACCCGGCGGGGTAGACCTGGCCTCCCAGCCGGACCCGGCGGGGTAGACCTGGCCTCCCAGCCGGACCCGGCGGGGTAGACCTGGCCTCCCAGCCGGACCCGGCGGGGTAGACCTGGCCTCCCAGCCGCACCCGGCGGGGTAGACCTGGCCTCCCAGCCGGACCCGGCGGGGTAGACCTGGCCTCCCAGCCGGACCCGGCGGGGTAGACCTGGCCTCCCAGCCGGACACGGCGGGGTAGACCTGGCCTCCCAGCCGGACCCGGCGGGGTAGACCTGGCCTCCCAGCCGGCAGGGTAGACCTGGCCTCCCAGCCGGACACGGCGGGGTAGACTTGGCCTCCCAGCCGGACCCGGCGGGGTAGACCTGGCCTCCCAGCCGGACCCGGCGGGGTAGACCTGGCCTCCCAGCCGGACCCGGCGGGGTAGACCTGGCCTCCCAGCCGGACCCGGCGGGGTAGACCTGGCCTCCCAGCCGGACCCGGCGGGGTAGACCTGGCCTCCCAGCCGGACCCGGCGGGGTAGACCTGGCCTCCCAGCCGGACCCGGCGGGGTAGACCTGGCCTCCCAGCCGGACCCGGCGGGGTAGACCTGGCCTCCCAGCCGGACCCGGCGGGGTAGACCTGGCCTCCCAGCCGGACCCGGCGGGGTAGACCTGGCCTCCCAGCCGGACACGGCGGGGTAGACCTGGCCTCCCAGCCGGACCCGGCGGGGTAGACCTGGCCTCCCAGCCGGACCCGGCGGGGTAGACCTGGCCTCCCAGCCGGCAGGGTAGACCTGGCCTCCCAGCCGGACACGGCGGGGTAGACTTGGCCTCCCAGCCGGACCCGGCGGGGTAGACCTGGCCTCCCAGCCGCACCCGGCGGGGTAGACCTGGCCTCCCAGCCGCACCCGGCGGGGTAGACCTGGCCTCCCAGCCGGACACGGCGGGGTAGACCTGGCCTCCCAGCCGGACACGGCGGGGTAGACCTGGCCTCCCAGCCGGACACGGCGGGGTAGACCTGGCCTCCCAGCCGGACACGGCGTGGTAGACCTGGCCTCCCAGCCGGACACGGCGGGGTAGACCTGGCCTCCCAGCCGGACCCGGCGGGGTAGACCTGGCCTCCCAGCCGGCAGGGTAGACCTGGCCTCCCAGCCGGACACGGCGGGGTAGACCTGGCCTCCCAGCCGGACCCGGCGGGGTAGACCTGGCCTCCCAGCCGGACCCGGCGGGGTAGACCTGGCCTCCCAGCCGGACCCGGCGGGGTAGACCTGGCCTCCCAGCCGGACCCGGCGGGGTAGACCTGGCCTCCCAGCCGGACCCGGCGGGGTAGACCTGGCCTCCCAGCCGGACACGGCGGGGTAGACCTGGCCTCCCAGCCGGACCCGGCGGGGTAGACGTGGCCTCCCAGCCGGACCCGGCGGGGTAGACCTGGCCTCCCAGCCGGACCCGGCGGGGTAGACCTGGCCTCCCAGCCGGACCCGGCGGGGTAGACCTGGCCTCCCAGCCGGACCCGGCGGGGTAGACCTGGCCTCCCAGCCGGCAGGGTAGACCTGGCCTCCCAGCCGGACACGGCGGGGTAGACTTGGCCTCCCAGCCGGACCCGGCGGGGTAGACCTGGCCTCCCAGCCGGACCCGGCGGGGTAGACCTGGCCTCCCAGCCGCACCCGGCGGGGTAGACCTGGCCTCCCAGCCGCACCCGGCGGGGTAGACCTGGCCTCCCAGCCGGACACGGCGGGGTAGACCTGGCCTCCCAGCCGGACACGGCGGGGTAGACCTGGCCTCCCAGCCGGACACGGCGGGGTAGACCTGGCCTCCCAGCCGGACCCGGCGGGGTAGACCTGGCCTCCCAGCCGGACACGGCGGGGTAGACCTGGCCTCCCAGCCGGACACGGCGGGGTAGACCTGGCCTCCCAGCCGGACCCGGCGGGGTAGACCTGGCCTCCCAGCCGGCAGGGTAGACCTGGCCTCCCAGCCGGACACGGCGGGGTAGACTTGGCCTCCCAGCCGGACCCGGCGGGGTAGACCTGGCCTCCCAGCCGGACACGGCGGGGTAGACCTGGCCTCCCAGCCGGACCCGGCGGGGTAGACCTGGCCTCCCAGCCGGACCCGGCGGGGTAGACCTGGCCTCCCAGCCGGCAGGGTAGACCTGGCCTCCCAGCCGGACACGGCGGGGTAGACTTGGCCTCCCAGCCGGACCCGGCGGGGTAGACCTGGCCTCCCAGCCGGACCCGGCGGGGTAGACCTGGCCTCCCAGCCGCACCCGGCGGGGTAGACCTGGCCTCCCAGCCGGCAGGGTAGACCTGGCCTCCCAGCCGGACACGGCGGGGTAGACTTGGCCTCCCAGCCGGACCCGGCGGGGTAGACCTGGCCTCCCAGCCGGACCCGGCGGGGTAGACCTGGCCTCCCAGCCGGACCCGGCGGGGTACACCTGGCCTCCCAGCCGGACACGGCGGGGTAGACCTGGCCTCCCAGCCGGACCCGGCGGGGTAGACCTGGCCTCCCAGCCAGACACGGCGGGGTAGACCTGGCCTCCCAGCCGGACCCGGCGGGGTAGACCTGGCCTCCCAGCCGCACCCGGCGGGGTAGACCTGGCCTCCCAGCCGGACCCGGCGGGGTAGACCTGGCCTCCCAGCCGGACACGGCGGGGTAGACCTGGCCTCCCAGCCGGACCCGGCGGGGTAGACCTGGCCTCCCAGCCGGACCCGGCGGGGTAGACCTGGCCTCCCCGCCGGACCCGGCGGGGTAGACCTGGCCTCCCAGCCGGACCCGGCGGGGTAGACCTGGCCTCCCAGCCGCACCCGGCGGGGTAGACCTGGCCTCCCAGCCGCACCCGGCGGGGTAGACCTGGCCTCCCAGCCGGACCCGGCGGGGTAGACCTGGCCTCCCAGCCGGACACGGCGGGGTAGACCTGGCCTCCCAGCCGGACACGGCGGGGTAGACCTGGCCTCCCAGCCGGCAGGGTAGACCTGGCCTCCCAGCCGGACACGGCGGGGTAGACTTGGCCTCCCAGCCGGACCCGGCGGGGTAGACCTGGCCTCCCAGCCGGACCCGGCGGGGTAGACCTGGCCTCCCAGCCGGACCCGGCGGGGTAGACCTGGCCTCCCAGCCGGACCCGGCGGGGTAGACCTGGCCTCCCAGCCGGACCCGGCGGGGTAGACCTGGCCTCCCAGCCGGACCCGGCGGGGTAGACCTGGCCTCCCAGCCGGACCCGGCGGGGTAGACCTGGCCTCCCAGCCGGACCCGGCGGGGTAGACCTGGCCTCCCAGCCGGACCCGGCGGGGTAGACCTGGCCTCCCAGCCGGACCCGGCGGGGTAGACCTGGCCTCCCAGCCGGACCCGGCGGGGTAGACCTGGCCTCCCAGCCGGAACCGGCGGGGTAGACCTGGCCTCCCAGCCGCACCCGGCGGGGTAGACCTGGCCTCCCAGCCGCACCCGGCGGGGTAGACCTGGCCTCCCAGCCGGACACGGCGGGGTAGACCTGGCCTCCCAGCCGGACACGGCGGGGTAGACCTGGCCTCCCAGCCGGACACGGCGGGGTAGACCTGGCCTCCCAGCCGCACCCGGCGGGGTAGACCTGGCCTCCCAGCCGGACCCGGCGGGGTAGACCTGGCCTCCCAGCCGGACACGGCGGGGTAGACCTGGCCTCCCAGCCGCACCCGGCGGGGTAGACCTGGCCTCCCAGCCGCACCCGGCGGGGTAGACCTGGCCTCCCAGCCGGACCCGGCGGGGTAGACCTGGCCTCCCAGCCGGACCCGGCGGGGTAGACCTGGCCTCCCAGCCGGACCCGGCGGGGTAGACCTGGCCTCCCAGCCGGCAGGGTAGACCTGGCCTCCCAGCCGGACACGGCGGGGTAGACCTGGCCTCCCAGCCGGACCCGGCGGGGTAGACCTGGCCTCCCAGCCGGCAGGGTAGACCTGGCCTCCCAGCCGGACACGGCGGGGTAGACTTGGCCTCCCAGCCGGACCCGGCGGGGTAGACCTGGCCTCCCAGCCGGACCCGGCGGGGTAGACCTGGCCTCCCAGCCGCACCCGGCGGGGTAGACCTGGCCTCCCAGCCGGACACGGCGGGGTAGACCTGGCCTCCCAGCCGGACCCGGCGGGGTAGACCTGGCCTCCCAGCCGGACCCGGCGGGGTAGACCTGGCCTCCCAGCCGGACACGGCGGGGTAGACCTGGCCTCCCAGCCGGACCCGGCGGGGTAGACCTGGCCTCCCAGCCGGACCCGGCGGGGTAGACCTGGCCTCCCAGCCGGACCCGGCGGGGTAGACCTGGCCTCCCAGCCGGACCCGGCGGGGTAGACCTGGCCTCCCAGCCGGACCCGGCGGGGTAGACCTGGCCTCCCAGCCGGACCCGGCGGGGTAGACCTGGCCTCCCAGCCGGACACGGCGGGGTAGACCTGGCCTCCCAGCCGGACACGGCGGGGTAGACCTGGCCTCCCAGCCGGACCCGGCGGGGTAGACCTGGCCTCCCAGCCGGCAGGGTAGACCTGGCCTCCCAGCCGGACACGGCGGGGTAGACTTGGCCTCCCAGCCGGACCCGGCGGGGTAGACCTGGCCTCCCAGCCGGACCCGGCGGGGTAGACCTGGCCTCCCAGCCGGACCCGGCGGGGTAGACCTGGCCTCCCAGCCGGACCCGGCGGGGTAGACCTGGCCTCCCAGCCGGACCCGGCGGGGTAGACCAGGCCTCCCAGCCGGACCCGGCGGGGTAGACCTGGCCTCCCAGCCGCACCCGGCGGGGTAGACCTGGCCTCCCAGCCGGACCCGGCGGGGTAGACCTGGCCTCCCAGCCGGACCCGGCGGGGTAGACCTGGCCTCCCAGCCGGACCCGGCGGGGTAGACCTGGCCTCCCAGCCGGACCCGGCGGGGTAGACCTGGCCTCCCAGCCGGACACGGCGGGGTAGACCTGGCCTCCCAGCCGGACCCGGCGGGGTAGACCTGGCCTCCCAGCCGGACCCGGCGGGGTAGACCTGGCCTCCCAGCCGGACCCGGCGGGGTAGACCTGGCCTCCCAGCCGGCAGGGTAGACCTGGCCTCCCAGCCGGACACGGCGGGGTAGACTTGGCCTCCCAGCCGGACCCGGCGGGGTAGACCTGGCCTCCCAGCCGGACCCGGCGGGGTAGACCTGGCCTCCCAGCCGCACCCGGCGGGGTAGACCTGGCCTCCCAGCCGCACCCGGCGGGGTAGACCTGGCCTCCCAGCCGGACACGGCGGGGTAGACCTGGCCTCCCAGCCGGACCCGGCGGGGTAGACCTGGCCTCCCAGCCGGACACGGCGGGGTAGACCTGGCCTCCCAGCCGGACACGGCGGGGTAGACCTGGCCTCCCAGCCGGACACGGCGGGGTAGACCTGGCCTCCCAGCCGGCAGGGTAGACCTGGCCTCCCAGCCGCACCCGGCGGGGTAGACCTGGCCTCCCAGCCGCACCCGGCGGGGTAGACCTGGCCTCCCAGCCGGACCCGGCGGGGTAGACCTGGCCTCCCAGCCGGACCCGGCGGGGTAGACCTGGCCTCCCAGCCGGACCCGGCGGGGTAGACCTGGCCTCCCAGCCGGACCCGGCGGGGTAGACCTGGCCTCCCAGCCGGACCCGGCGGGGTAGACCTGGCCTCCCAGCCGCACCCGGCGGGGTAGACCTGGCCTCCCAGCCGGACCCGGCGGGGTAGACCTGGCCTCCCAGCCGGACCCGGCGGGGTAGACCTGGCCTCCCAGCCGGACCCGGCGGGGTAGACCTGGCCTCCCAGCCGGACCCGGCGGGGTAGACCTGGCCTCCCAGCCGGCAGGGTAGACCTGGCCTCCCAGCCGGACACGGCGGGGTAGACTTGGCCTCCCAGCCGGACCCGGCGGGGTAGACCTGGCCTCCCAGCCGGACCCGGCGGGGTAGACCTGGCCTCCCAGCCGCACCCGGCGGGGTAGACCTGGCCTCCCAGCCGCACCCGGCGGGGTAGACCTGGCCTCCCAGCCGGACACGGCGGGGTAGACCTGGCCTCCCAGCCGGACACGGCGGGGTAGACCTGGCCTCCCAGCCGGACACGGCGGGGTAGACCTGGCCTCCCAGCCGGACCCGGCGGGGTAGACCTGGCCTCCCAGCCGGACCCGGCGGGGTAGACCTGGCCTCCCAGCCGGACACGGCGGGGTAGACCTGGCCTCCCAGCCGGACCCGGCGGGGTAGACCTGGCCTCCCAGCCGGCAGGGTAGACCTGGCCTCCCAGCCGGACACGGCGGGGTAGACTTGGCCTCCCAGCCGGACCCGGCGGGGTAGACCTGGCCTCCCAGCCGGACCCGGCGGGGTAGACCTGGCCTCCCAGCCGGCAGGGTAGACCTGGCCTCCCAGCCGGACACGGCGGGGTAGACTTGGCCTCCCAGCCGGACTCGGCGGGGTAGACCTGGCCTCCCAGCCGGACCCGGCGGGGTAGACCTGGCCTCCCAGCCGGCAGGGTAGACCTGGCCTCCCAGCCGGACACGGCGGGGTAGACTTGGCCTCCCAGCCGGACCCGGCGGGGTAGACCTGGCCTCCCAGCCGGACCCGGCGGGGTAGACCTGGCCTCCCAGCCGCACCCGGCGGGGTAGACCTGGCCTCCCAGCCGGACCCGGCGGGGTAGACCTGGCCTCCCAGCCGGACCCGGCGGGGTAGACCTGGCCTCCCAGCCGGACCCGGCGGGGTAGACCTGGCCTCCCAGCCGGACACGGCGGGGTAGACCTGGCCTCCCAGCCGGACCCGGCGGGGTAGACCTGGCCTCCCAGCCGGACCCGGCGGGGTAGACCTGGCCTCCCAGCCGGACCCGGCGGGGTAGACCTGGCCTCCCAGCCGGACACGGCGGGGTAGACCTGGCCTCCCAGCCGGACCCGGCGGGGTAGACCTGGCCTCCCAGCCGGACCCGGCGGGGTAGACCTGGCCTCCCAGCCGGCAGGGTAGACCTGGCCTCCCAGCCGGACACGGCGGGGTAGACTTGGCCTCCCAGCCGGACCCGGCGGGGTAGACCTGGCCTCCCAGCCGGACCCGGCGGGGTAGACCTGGCCTCCCAGCCGGCAGGGTAGACCTGGCCTCCCAGCCGGACACGGCGGGGTAGACTTGGCCTCCCAGCCGGACCCGGCGGGGTAGACCTGGCCTCCCAGCCGGACCCGGCGGGGTAGACCTGGCCTCCCAGCCGGACCCGGCGGGGTAGACCTGGCCTCCCAGCCGGACCCGGCGGGGTAGACCTGGCCTCCCAGCCGGACCCGGCGGGGTAGACCTGGCCTCCCAGCCGGACACGGCGGGGTAGACCTGGCCTCCCAGCCGGACCCGGCGGGGTAGACCTGGCCTCCCAGCCGGACCCGGCGGGGTAGACCTGGCCTCCCAGCCGGACCCGGCGGGGTAGACCTGGCCTCCCAGCCGGACACGGCGGGGTAGACCTGGCCTCCCAGCCGGACCCGGCGGGGTAGACCTGGCCTCCCAGCCGGACCCGGCGGGGTAGACCTGGCCTCCCAGCCGCACCCGGCGGGGTAGACCTGGCCTCCCAGCCGCACCCGGCGGGGTAGACCTGGCCTCCCAGCCGGACCCGGCGGGGTAGACCTGGCCTCCCAGCCGGACACGGCGGGGTAGACCTGGCCTCCCAGCCGGACACGGCGGGGTAGACCTGGCCTCCCAGCCGGACACGGCGGGGTAGACCTGGCCTCCCAGCCGGACCCGGCGGGGTAGACCTGGCCTCCCAGCCGGCAGGGTAGACCTGGCCTCCCAGCCGGACACGGCGGGGTAGACTTGGCCTCCCAGCCGGACCCGGCGGGGTAGACCTGGCCTCCCAGCCGGACCCGGCGGGGTAGACCTGGCCTCCCAGCCGGACCCGGCGGGGTAGACCTGGCCTCCCAGCCGGACCCGGCGGGGTAGACCTGGCCTCCCAGCCGGACCCGGCGGGGTAGACCTGGCCTCCCAGCCGGACCCGGCGGGGTAGACCAGGCCTCCCAGCCGGACCCGGCGGGGTAGACCTGGCCTCCCAGCCGCACCTGGCGGGGTAGACCTGGCCTCCCAGCCGCACCCGGCGGGGTAGACCTGGCCTCCCAGCCGGACCCGGCGGGGTAGACCTGGCCTCCCAGCCGGACCCGGCGGGGTAGACCTGGCCTCCCAGCCGGACCCGGCGGGGTAGACCTGGCCTCCCAGCCGGACCCGGCGGGGTAGACCTGGCCTCCCAGCCGGACACGGCGGGGTAGACCTGGCCTCCCAGCCGGACCCGGCGGGGTAGACCTGGCCTCCCAGCCGGACCCGGCGGGGTAGACCTGGCCTCCCAGCCGGCAGGGTAGACCTGGCCTCCCAGCCGGACACGGCGGGGTAGACTTGGCCTCCCAGCCGGACCCGGCGGGGTAGACCTGGCCTCCCAGCCGGACCCGGCGGGGTAGACCTGGCCTCCCAGCCGCACCCGGCGGGGTAGACCTGGCCTCCCAGCCGCACCCGGCGGGGTAGACCTGGCCTCCCAGCCGGACACGGCGGGGTAGACCTGGCCTCCCAGCCGGACCCGGCGGGGTAGACCTGGCCTCCCAGCCGGACACGGCGGGGTAGACCTGGCCTCCCAGCCGGACACGGCGGGGTAGACCTGGCCTCCCAGCCGGAGACGGCGGGGTAGACCTGGCCTCCCAGCCGGCAGGGTAGACCTGGCCTCCCAGCCGGACACGGCGGGGTAGACTTGGCCTCCCAGCCGGACCCGGCGGGGTAGACCTGGCCTCCCAGCCGGACCCGGCGGGGTAGACCTGGCCTCCCAGCCGGACCCGGCGGGGTAGACCTGGCCTCCCAGCCGGACCCGGCGGGGTAGACCTGGCCTCCCAGCCGCACCCGGCGGGGTAGACCTGGCCTCCCAGCCGGACCCGGCGGGGTAGACCTGGCCTCCCAGCCGGCCCCGGCGGGGTAGACCTGGCCTCCCAGCCGGACCCGGCGGGGTAGACCTGGCCTCCCAGCCGGCCCCGGCGGGGTAGACCTGGCCTCCCAGCCGGACCCGGCGGGGTAGACCTGGCCTCCCAGCCGGACCCGGCGGGGTAGACCTGGCCTCCCAGCCGGACCCGGCGGGGTAGACCTGGCCTCCCAGCCGGACCCGGCGGGGTAGACCTGGCCTCCCAGCCGGCGCCGGCGGGGTAGACCTGGCCTCCCAGCCGGCAGGGTAGACCTGGCCTCCCAGCCGGACACGGCGGGGTAGACCTGGCCTCCCAGCCGGACCCGGCGGGGTAGACCTGGCCTCCCAGCCGGACCCGGCGGGGTAGACCTGGCCTCCCAGCCGGCGCCGGCGGGGTAGACCTGGCCTCCCAGCCGGCGCCGGCGGGGTAGACCTGGCCTCCCAGCCGGACACGGCGGGGTAGACCTGGCCTCCCAGCCGGACACGGCGGGGTAGACCTGGCCTCCCAGCCGGACGCCGGCGGGGTAGACCTGGCCTCCCAGCCGGCGCCGGCGGGGTAGACCTGGCCTCCCAGCCGGACACGGCGGGGTAGACCTGGCCTCCCAGCCGGCGCCGGCAGGGTAGACCTGGCCTCCCAGCCGGCAGGGTAGACCTGGCCTCCCAGCCGGCGCGGCGGGGTAGACTTGGCCTCCCAGCCGGCGCCGCGGGTAGACCTGGCCTCCCAGCCGGCGCCGGCAGGGTAGACTTGGCCTCCCAGCCGGCGCCAGCGGGGTAGACCTGGCCTCCCAGCCGGCAGGGTAGACCTGGCCTCCCAGCCGGCGCCGGCGGGGTAGACCTGGCCTCCCAGCCGGAGCCGGCGGGGTAGACCCGGCCTCCCTGCCTGATCCTCCAGGGTAGGCCTGGCATCCCTACCTGACGCTCCGGGGTAGTACCGGTGCCCCTCATTGGTACTCCGGGGTGGAACCGGTACCCCTACTCGTACCCCGGGGTGCACCTGCTGTCCCTCCTAGCGCCCGGGGCTAGACCCGCCCTCCCTTACCTGACCCTCCGGGGTAGGCCTGGCCTCTGTACCTGATGCTCCGGGCTCGGTCTGGCGTCCCTACCCGACGCTGCGGGGTAGTACCGCTACCCCTTATTTGGTGCTCCGGGGTAGTACCGCTACCCCTTATTTTGCGCTCCGGGGCAGTACCGGTACCCCTGCTGGTACTCCGGGGTACACCGGCTGTCCCTCCTAGCGCTCTGGGTTAAGACCCGCCCTCCCTACCTCACCCTCCGGGCTAGGCCTGGCGTCCCTACCTGATCCTGCAGGGTATAACTAGTACCCCTACCCGATACTCGGGGGTAATACCGGTGCCCCTACCGCTGCTCCGGGGTAGGCCTGCTGCCCGTACGGGCCCTCCGGGCTACGTCTCGCCACCCTAACTGAGCCTCTGGGGTAGGCCTGGTTTCCCTACCTGATGCCGCGGGGTAGGTCTGGCCTCCCTACCTGGCACTGCGGGGTAGTACCGGTACCCGTACCGCTGCTCCAGGGTACTCCGGCTGTCCGTACGGGTGCTCCGAGCTAGGCCTCGCCTCCCTACCTCAACCCCTGGGGTAGGCCTGGCCTCCCCACCTGATGCTGCGGGGTAGGCCTGGCCTCCCTACCTGATGCTCTGGGCTCGGCCTGGCCTCCCTACCAGACGCTGTGGGGTAGTAACGGTACCCCTACCGCTGCTCCGGGGTACATCCGCTGTCCCTACGGGCACGCCGGGGCTAGGCCTGGCCGCCCTACCTCACCCTCCGGGCTCGGCGTGGCGTCCCTACCTGATCCTGCGGCGCAGTACCGGTACCCCTACCGGTACTCGGGGGTAGTACCGGTACCCCTACCGCTGCTCCGGGGTACACCTGCTGTCCGTACGGGCGTTCCAAGCTAGGCCTGGCCACCCTAACTGAGCCTCTGGGGTAGGCCTGGCCTCCTTAGCTGATGCTCCGGGCTCGGCTTGGCGTCCCTACCTGACGCTGCGGGGTAGTACCGGTACCCCTGCCGCTGCTCCAGGGTACTCCTGCTGTCCGCACGGGTGCTCTGAGCTAGGCCTGGCCACCCTACCTGACGCTGCGGCGTAGGCCTGGCGTCCCTACCTGATCCTGTGGGGCAGTACCGGTACCCCTACCGGTACTCCGGGGTACATCCGTTGTCCCTACGGGCACGCGGGGGCTGGGCCTGGCCGCCCTACCTCAGCCTCCGGGCTAGGCCTGGCGTCCCTACCTGACGCTGCAGGGTGGTACCGGTACCCCCATCGGTACACGGGGGTAGTACCGGTACCCCTACCGCTGCTCCGGGGCACGCCTGCTGTCCGTACAGGCGTTCCGAGCTAGGCCTGGCCACCCTAACTGAGCCTCTGGGGTAGGCCTGCTTTCCCTACCTGATGCTGTGGGGTAGGCCTCGAGTCCCTACCTGACGCTGCGGGGTAGTACCGGTACCCCTGCCGCTGCTCCAGGGTACTCCTGCTGTCCGTACGGGTGCTCCGAGCTAGGCCTCACCTCCCTACCTCAACCCCTGGGGCAGGCCTGGCCTCCCTACCTGATGCTGCGGGCTCGGCCTGGCGTCCCTACCTGACGCTGCGGGGTAGTACCGGTACCCCTACCGGTACTCCGGGGTACATCCGCTGTCCCTACGGGCACGCGGGAGCTAGGCCTGGCCGCCCTACCTCACCCTCCGGGCTCGGCGTGGCGTCCCTACCTGACCCTGCGGCGCAGTACCGGTACCCCTACCGGTACTCGGGGGTAGTACCGTTACCCCTGCCGCTGCTCCGGGGTACTCCTGCTGTCCGTACGGGTGCTGCCAACCTAGGTCTCACCTCCCTACCTCAACCCCTGGGGTAGGCCTGGCCTCCCTACCTGATGCTCCGGGCTCGGCCTGGCGTCCCTACCTGACGCTGCGGGGTAGTACCGGTACCCCTACCGGTACGCCGGGGTACATCCGCTGTCCCTACGGGCACGCGGGGGCTAGGCCTGGCCGCCCTACCTCACCCTCCGGGCTCGGCGTGGCGTCCCTACCTGATCCTGCGGCGCAGGACCGGTACCCCTACCGGTACTCGGGGGTAGTACCGGTACCCCTACCGCTGCTCCGGGGTACGCCTGCTGTCCGTACGGGCCCTCTGGGCTAGGCTTGGCCTGCCTACCTGACCCTCCAGGGTAGGCCTGGCCTCCCTACCTGATGCTGCGGGGTAGTACCGGTACCCCTACCGGTGCTGCGGGGTAAGTCTGCTGTCCCTACCTGACGCTGTGGGGTAGTACCGGTACCCCTACCGCTGCTCCGGGGTACGCCCGCTGTCCGTACGGGTGCTCCGAGCTAGGCCTCGCCTCCCTACCTCAACCCCTGGGGTAGGGCCTGGCCTCCCTACCTGACGCTCCGGGCTCGGCCTGGCGTCCCTACCTGACGCTGCAGGGTAGTACCGGTAACCCTACCGCTGCTCCGGGGTATGCCTGCTGTCCGTACGGGCGCTCCGGGCTAGGCCTGGCCACCCTAACTGGGCCTCTGCGGTAGGCCTGGCCTCCCTACCTGATGCTTCGGGGTAGGCCTCGAGTCCCTACCTGACGCTGCGGGGTAGTACCGGTACCCCTACCGCTGCTCCAGGATACACCTGCTATCCGTACGGGTGCTCCGAGCTAGGCCTCGCCTCCCTACCTCAACCCCTGGGGTAGGGCCTGGCCTCCCAACCTGATGCTCCGGGGTAGGCCTGGCGTCCCTACCTGACGCTGCAGGGTAGTACCGGTACCCCTACCGCTGCTCCGGGGTACGCCTGCTGTCCGTACGGGCCCTCCGGGCTAGGCCTGGCCACCTAACTGGGCCTCTGCGGTAGGCCTGGCCTCCCTAACCTGATGCTTCGGGGTAGGCCTCGAGCCCCTACCTGACGCTGCAGGGTAGTACCGGTACCCCTACCGCTGCTCCGGGGTACGCCCGCTGTCCGTACGGGCGCTCCGGGCTCGGCCTGGCCACCCTACCTGACCCTCCAGGGCAGGCCTGGCCTCCCTACCTGACGCTCCGGGCTCGGCCTGGCGTCCCTACCTGATGCTGCAGGGTAGTACCGGTAACCCTACCGCTGCTCCGGGGCACGCCTGCTGTCCGTACAGGCGTTCCGAGCTAGGCCTGGCCACCCTAACTGAGCCTCTGGGGTAGGCCTGGTTTCCCTACCTGATGCTGTGGGGTAGGCCTGGCGTCCCTACCTGACGCTGCGGGGTAGTACCGGTACCCCTACCGCTGCTCCGGGGTACGCCTGCTCTCCGTACAGGCCCTCCGGGCTAGGCTCGGCCTGCCTACCTGACCCTCCGGGGTAGGCCTGGCCTCCCTACCTGATGCTGCGGGGTAGGCCTGGCGTCCCTACCTGACGCTGCGGGGTAGTAACCGCGCCCCTACCGGTGCTGCAGGGTACGCCTGCTGTCTGTACGGGTGCTCTGAGACAGGAATGGCCACCCTACCTGACCCTCCGGGGTAGGCCTGGCCACCCTACCTGATGCTGCGGGGTAGGCCTGGCGTCCCCGCCTGACGCTGCGGGGTAGTACCGGTACCCCTACCGCTGCTCCGGGGCGCGCCTGCTGTCCGTACGGGCGCTCCGGGCTAGGCCTGGCCACCCTAACTGCGCCTCTGCGGTAGGCCTGGCCTCCCTACCTGACCCTCCAGGATAGGCCTGGCGTCCCTACCTGATCCTGTGGGGCAGTACCGGTACCCCTACCGGTACTCCGGGGTACATCCGTTGTCCCTACGGGCACGCGGGGGCTGGGCCTGGCCGCCCTACCTCAGCCTCCGGGCTAGGCCTGGCGTCCCTACCTGACGCTGCAGGGTAGTACCGGTACCCCCATCGGTACACGGGGGTAGTACCGGTACCCCTACCGCTGCTCCGGGCTACGCCTGCTGTCCGTACAGGCGTTCCGAGCTAGGCCTGGCCACCCTAACTGAGCCTCTGGGGTAGGCCTGGTTTCCCTACCTGATGCTGCGGGGTAGGCCTGGCGTCCCTACCTGACGCTGCGGGGTAGTACCGGTACCCCTACCGCTGCTCCGGGGTACGCCTGCTGGTCGTACAGGCCCTCCGAGCTAGGCCTGGCCACCCTAACTGAGCGTCTGGGGTAGGCCTGGCCTCCTTACCTGATGCTCCGGGGTAGGCCTGGCCTCCCTACCTGACGCTGCGGGGTAGTACCGGTACCCCTACCGCTGCTCCGGGGTACGCCTGCTGTCCGTACGGGCCCTCCGGGCTAGGCCTGGCCACCCTACCTGACAATCCGGGGTAGGCCTGGCCTCCCTACCTGATGCTCCGGGCTCGGCCTGGTGTCCCTACCTGATCCTGCGGGGTAGTGCCGGTACCCCTACCGCTGCTCCGGGGTGCGCCTGCTGTCCGTACGGGCCCTCCGAGCTAGGCCTGGCCACCCTACCTGACCCTCCGGGGTAGGCCCGGCCTCCCTACCTGATGCTCCGGGCTCGTCCTGGTTTCCCTACCTGACGCTGCGGGGTAGTACTGGTACCCCTACCGGTACTCCGGGGTACACCTGCCGTCCCTACGGGCGCGCGAGGGTAGACCCGCCCTCCCTACCTGATCCTCCGGGGTCGTCCTGGCCTCCCTACCTGATTCTGCAGGCTGGTACCGGTATCCCTACCGGCGCTCCGGGGTAGACCTGGCGGCCCTTCTGGCGCCTGGCGGCCCTAGCTGATCCTCCGGGGTAGGCCTGGCCTGGCCTCCTTACCTGTGCCTCCGGGTAAACCTGGCCACGCTGCGGGGTCGGCCTGCCCTCCCTGGCCGCGCTCTGGGCTGGGCCTGATTAATTTAGCAAGACCGCTCCAGGATTCCATTTTCAAAAATTTATTACGTCTGACATCTTGTCTTTCACCGCGCACGCACGCACGCACGCACGCACGCACGCAAGGCACGCGTCGAAAACGTGAGAGCAAATCGTTACCCACAGTCGGTGTACTTTATCGGTAATGACTTCTTCGGGAAGAGGTGCCGACGCTGCTCTCTCGTCTCTGTACGAGTCGGTGGCCATCGGGGTACCGCGTAGCACCGTTGGCGTGAGATTCACTCCTAAACGAATACAGAATCGATACGCTATGAATCGTCATCGATTGAAGTTATTAACAGTTGACGAGCAATGCTGGTTTGTATCGTTTATGGATCGTCACCTACCGATTGATTTAACGGTATGCGGTAACACTCTTTCAGGCAGTTCACTAAATAACAAAACTCATTCGTTCATTCGTGCTAGGTGTGCATCCCTTCATGCTTATTTGTTAAGTAATTACCGAGGATGACGCGCGCACGCCTTCCCTAGGCCGGCTCCCGTTCCTCACCTGGCGCTCGTTCTCGACCGAGTCGTTCGTTACGAACGTGAGCTCGACCCGGCGGACGTTAATTAATTCCAGCAGAAGTCGGCCCGTATCGCCCTGTCGAAAACTATTAATTCACGCGTGAGTTACTCGTTAATCCTTCCTTACCTTCCTTAACCGTAGGGCCGGCGCACGTTACTTCTATCGACAATTCGTGGGGAGCGATAGATTAATCCCTGTCCTAAGCCGGCCCTGCCCCGCCGGCCTCCGTGCAGACCGCCCACCCGCCCCTGTCCCAGACGAGTTCTGTGTTAGGAAGCGCAGCGCCCGCACCCCGTGCCTTTTTTATTATCATTCCCTTATCTATTTATTTTCTTGGTCTTTCCTCCCCAGCCCCACCCTTGCCTTTTTTTCATTCTTTGCCTTGCCGTCAGGGGCTGCGGACCGGGAAGAGGTGGCGGCGGCGGCGGCCCCCGTCCCGTCCCGTCCCGTCCCGTCCCATCCCGTCCGCCGTGGCGAGCCCGGCCGGCCCGCCGAAGGAGGGCGGGCGGCTGTAGAGCCTGGCGGGTGGCGGCCCTCCACCCTGTCTCTCCCGGGCAGGGCCTCTTCTCGATCCACCGACATTCGAGCAAAAGCCAGTTCGTCCCGCTCGTCCGGCTCTGCCGTGACGGGTGGCCGAGGGGTCGCGCGGCCCTCGCGCGTTCCCCGCCCGTCGGTCGTGACCGGTACCTGATCGGGTCCCTCCTGGCTCAGAGGAGGAGGCGGCGGCGGCGGCGGCTCATCACTGGGCTACCTCTGCGGGGGTCCGGCCTCCCAGGCACCGGGGTGGCGCAAAGCTGCTTTCGGCCGAGGGCAGGGGCGGAGAGCCCCTTCCCCGTCTCCTCGAGACCTGGCCGGAGGGGAGAAAAGCACAGCCCGTCAGCCGGACGCTCCTTTTGCCCGCACCTTCCCCCTACCCCGCCGCGTTTTCCCGGGACGGGCCTCCATCCCGAGAAAGCCTCTCCAAGGACGCGGCCGGCCTCCGAGGGGCGGCGGTCTCGCAGGCCTCTGAAGAAAGTCAGTCGGCTGCCTGACAAGCGGTCCCCGTGGCCGAGGCCGACTTGGCCGAGGCCGACTTAGCCGAGCATCCTCGGAGACGAGGAGCTCGCGTGGCCGCCGTGCCGGCTGACCGGCCCACCCCGGGGCCGTTTCCCCCGCTCCCGTCGCTGAAGGAGCGGGCCCCCCCCCACCACCTAAGGCCGCTGGGCCCGTCCTCACCGCTCGAACGCATCCCGCCGGCGACGGAGCCGCTGACGGCCCTCTGTTAGAAGCGCGTCGCGCCTCTCCGGCAGCCCTGGCTGGGGCCCTGGAGCCCCAGGTCTCTGCCCAGGCCGAGGCACGGGGCTGCTGCTTTCCCAGGGACGGGTCCGACCGGGAGCCGAGCGCATCGCCCGTAGGCAGGCACGGGCGCAGGCCGGACATCGACGCGGCCGACAACGCGGGCTGTAACAGAGAAAGCGGCGTTATTGACACCGTTACAAATCTGTCTCGTTTCCCTCTGCGTGCGCGCCCGCACCCCGCCAAAACAGGCCCCCGGCCCGAACGCCCACCGCCCGCTGCTGCACGCGCTCACCCGCCCTTCGACGCACGCGCGCGTGGGCGTGCATCCCTCCCCCAAACAGGGCCGCAGGCCAAACCCTCCGCCCGCTGCCGCACTCACACGCACGTGCGCTCACGCGCGCGCGCACCCCCGAACAGGCCCCCCACCGCCACCCGGCTCGAACCACCCGCCCGCCGCCTCGCTCACACACGTGCGCTCACGCGCACACGCACCACCCCCCCCAAACAGGTCCCCGGCCCAAACCTCCTGCCCGCCACCGCACCCGCTCGCACGTGCCTACACACGTGCGCACCCCCCCCGCAACAGGCCCCCCGGCCCAAACCCTCCACCCGCTGCCCCGCTCACAGTCGTGCGCTCAAAACGCGCACGTGCGCACCCCCCCTCCGAAACAGGCCCCCGGGCCGACACCCCCCCCCCCGGCCCGCCGCTGCAGGCACACCCCGCCCCCCCCCGCAGCCCACCCCCCCACCCCCCCCCCGCCACGCAGGTCGCGGCGAGCCTGGCTGCCCCTGCTCCCGCCTTCCGCCAGCAGGTTTGCCGCTCCGGGCATGGAAGGCGGGAGACCTTAGGACCCTGCGGCGTCCCTGCCGGCTCCGTGCCCGGGCGGGAGAGGGGGGCTCCCCGGCGCCCTGCCGTCTCTAAACCCCAGCTGCCGAGTCCCTCTCCTGCCGTACCCGTGGCCCCGCTCCCGCCCTCCCGCCAGCAGGTTTGCCGCTCCGGGCATGGAAGGCGGGAGACCTTAGGACCCTGCGGCGTCCCTGCCGGCTCCGTGCCCGGGCGGGAGAGGGGGGCTCCCCGGCGCCCTGCCGTCTCTAAACCCCAGCTGCCGAGTCCCTCTCCTGCCGTACCCGTGGCCCCGCTCCCGCCCTCCCGCCAGCAGGTTTGCCGCTCCGGGCATGGAAGGCGGGAGACCTTAGGACCCTGCGGCGTCCCTGCCGGCTCCGTGCCCGGGCGGGAGAGGGGGGCTCCCCGGCGCCCTGCCGTCTCTAAACCCCAGCTGCCGAGTCGCTACCCTGCCGTGCCCGTGCCCCGGCTCCCGCCTTTCTTTCTCAGTCAGCCACGCACTCGCCCTGCTGCACTCCTGCCCGCCCCCGCCGCGGGTGGAAAACTAAACGACCGGAGGGGGTGGACGGGGACGGGGACGGGGGACAGAAGTAAAAAAAAATCCAACCGATCCAAACAGAAATCTTCTCCGAAAAGAGACACCATCCCCCCTCGCCAGCCTACCTCTGCGCCAGGCTCCCCTCCTGCTCGCCAGCCGCTCTCGCCCGCCTCTTTGCCAGCCTCCTTTCCCTGCCGCTGCTGCCGCCACGGCTGAGCAGCAGACCGTTGCCGTGGCGGGAAACACCACAGTTTCCGGGGGCCCCGTTGCCGGGCTGCAGACCACCCCCCACCCCCACCCCCCCTACCCCCGTCTCCGGGGCGCCGGAGAGTCTGCAATCGGGCGGGGCCGGGGGGGTGAGGGGGGCTGCACCTACTGGCCTGCAGGTCCGGCACTGCAGCGCGGGGAGGGAGGGGGAGCACACCCGTGCAGGGGGCTGTGTATCTGTGTGTGCCTGCGTAGCTCTGTCTGTGTGTGTGTGTGCGCGCGCGCGCGTGTGTCGCGGGGGGGGGGGGGGCTGGCGGTGCCTGCAGGATCGCAGATATGTATTTTAAAGTATTTATTTTATTAAAAAAAGTAAAACGTCAAAAAAAAAAAAAACGCAGGGGGGGGGGGAGAGAAATTAAAAACATACCACCCCCCCCCCCCGCGCCAAAAAGCCCAACACCGCAAAAAACAAAACCAAAAGTCGGTGAGCACCCAGCAGCGCCGGGACCGGGACCCGAACCTGGCAAGGGGCGACCAGTCCTGAAGGCACCCAGTGAACAGCGAACTCGCGCCGGGGAGCCGGGCAGTTCGTGCTGGGGGCTGCCACCTCTGCCCAGTCCCCCGCAGACAGAAAGGGGGGGGGGGGGCGGCGGCGGAGCGGAGGGGCTGGCCGGGGTGGTGAAGCTGGCAAGTACCTGGCAGCCACCGGGTCGGAGCAGGTGTGTGCGTGCACGTGCATGAGAACGACAAGGGTGGAAGGGGGGTCAGAAAAGAAAAATTTTTTGAAAAACTGTTTTTTGTTAATATTTTATTGAAATTTTCTACCGAAATCAATAAAGGCGAAATAACTCTTGCATCAGACAGTACGTTTAAACATGCCCCCTTGTCGTAGAAGTGGTTCAATCTTGGGAAGGGGAGGGGGAAAGAAATGCCGTCCGGGAGAACCGGGACAGGGTGGCCCTTTTATCAGATTCGCTTCAATCTCGACAGGAAAAAAAAAAAACGAAAAAACGAACCAAAATTAGGCGCACCTGCCCCCCCCGCCGCCCTCCCCCGGAGCACCGAGCGGCCACCAGGTCTACCCGGCTCCGCAGCCAGCCGCCAGGTCTACCTGGCTCCGGAGGCCGGCGCGGCCGCCGGCGGCGCCCGGGGAACGCGGGGTGTCGCTGCCGGAGCGCCCGGTGGAAAGGGCCGCCAGGTCTACCCGGCTCCGCGGCCGGCTGCCAGGTCTACCCGGCTCCGGAGGCCGGCGCGGCCGCCGGCGGCGCCCGGGGAACGCGGGGTGTCGCTGCCGGAGCGCCCGGTG
>JAZGTQ010000529.1:20000-67264 GCA_037953605.1 Necrosyrtes monachus | reverse complement strand
CGAGAGCAGGTGGCCCCTCGTCGCGCGACGGAGGGGTCCGGCTCTTGCCTTTTTTTAACCCTCTGCCTGGTACCTGGGTAGACCTGGCAGCCCGAGAGCGCCTCTCCAAATTCTAAGTCCGCTCCCAGCCGGCGCCGGCGGGGTAGACCTGGCCTCCCAGCCGGCGCCGGCAGGGTAGACCTGGCCTCCCAGCCAGCGCCGGCAGGGTAGACTTGGCCTCCCAGCCGGCGCCGGCAGGGTAGACCTGGCCTCCCAGCCGGACACGGCAGGGTAGACTTGGCCTCCCAGCCAGCGCCGGCGGGGTAGACCTGGCCTCCCAGCCGGCAGGGTAGACCTGGCCTCCCAGCCGGACACGGCAGGGTAGACTTGGCCTCCCAGCCGGCGCCGGCGGGGTAGACCTGGCCTCCCAGCCGGCAGGGTAGACCTGGCCTCCCAGCCGGCGCCGGCAGGGTAGACCTGGCCTCCCAGCCGGCGCCGGCGGGGTAGACCTGGCCTCCCAGCCGGACACGGCAGGGTAGACCTGGCCTCCCAGCCAGCGCCGGCGGGGTAGACCTGGCCTCCCAGCCGGCAGGGTAGACCTGGCCTCCCAGCCGGCGCCGGCGGGGTAGACCTGGCCTCCCAGCCGGCAGGGTAGACCTGGCCTCCCAGCCGGACACGGCAGGGTAGACTTGGCCTCCCAGCCGGCGCCGGCAGGGTAGACCTGGCCTCCCAGCCGGCAGGGTAGACCTGGCCTCCCAGCCGGCGCCGGCGGGGTAGACCTGGCCTCCCAGCCGGCAGGGTAGACCTGGCCTCCCAGCCGGACACGGCAGGGTAGACTTGGCCTCCCAGCCGGCGCCGGCAGGGTAGACCTGGCCTCCCAGCCGGCAGGGTAGACCTGGCCTCCCAGCCGGCGCCGGCGGGGTAGACCTGGCCTCCCAGCCGGAGCCGGCGGGGTAGACCCGGCCTCCCTGCCTGATCCTCCAGGGTAGGCCTGGCATCCCTACCTGACGCTCCGGGGTAGTACCGGTGCCCCTCATTGGTACTCCGGGGTGGAACCGGTACCCCTACTCGTACCCCGGGGTGCACCTGCTGTCCCTCCTAGCGCCCGGGACTAGACCCGCCCTCCCTTACCTGACCCTCCGGGGTAGGCCTGGCCTCTGTACCTGATGCTCCGGACTCGGTCTGGCGTCCCTACCCGACGCTGCGGGGTAGTACCGCTACCCCTTATTTGGTGCTCCGGGGTAGTACCGGTACCCCTTATTTTGCGCTCCGGGGTAGTACCGGTACCCCTGCTGGTACTCCGGGGTATACCGGCTGTCCCTCCTAGCGCTCTGGGTTAAGACCCGCCCTCCCTACCTCACCCTCCGGGCTAGGCCTGGCGTCCCTACCTGATCCTGCAGGGTATAACTAGGACCCCTACCCGATACTCGGGGGTAATACCGGTGCCCCTACCGCTGCTCCGGGGTACGCCTGCTGTCCGTACGGGCGCTCCGGGCTAGGCCTGGCATCCCTACCTGACGCTGTGGGGTAGTAACGGAACCCCTACCGCTGCTCCGGGGTACATCCGCTGTCCCTACGGGCACGCGGGGGCTAGGCCTGGCCGCCCTACCTCACCCTCCGGGCTCGGCGTGGCGTCCCTACCTGATCTTGCGGCGCAGTACTGGTACCCTACCGGTACTCGGGGGTAGTACCGGTACCCCTACCGCGGCTCCGGGGTACGCCTGCTCTCCATACGGGCGCTCCGGGCTAGGCTTGGCCACCTAACTGGGTCTCTGCGGTAGGCCTCGCCTCCTTAACTGATGCTGCGAGGTAGACCTGGCCTCCCTACCTGATTCTTCGGGGTAGGCCTCGAGTCCCTACCTGACGCTGCGGGGTAGTACCGGTACCCCTACCGCTGCTCCGGGGTACGCCTGCTGTCCGTACGGGCGCTCCGGGCTAGGCCTGGCATCCCTACCTGACGCTGTGGGGTAGCAACGGAACCCCTACCGCTGCTCCGGGGTACATCCGCTGTCCCTACGGGCACGCGGGGGCTAGGCCTGGCCGCCCTACCTCACCCTCCGGGCTCGGCGTGGCGTCCCTACCTGATCCTGTGGCGCAGTACTGGTACCCTACCGGTACTCGGGGGTAGTACCGGTACCCCTACCGCTGCTCCGGGGTACGCCTGCTCTCCATACGGGCGCTCCGGGCTAGGCTTGGCCACCTAACTGGGTCTCTGTGGTAGGCCTCGCCTCCTTAACTGATGCTGCGAGGTAGACCTGGCCTCCCTATCTGATTCTTCGGGGTAGGCCTCGAGTCCCTACCTGACGCTGCGGGGTAGTACCGGTACCCCTACCGCTGCTCCGGGGTAGGCCTGCTGCCCGTACGGGCCCTCCGGGCTACGTCTCGCCACCCTAACTGAGCCTCTGGGGTAGGCCTGGTTTCCCTACCTGATGCCGCGGGGTAGGTCTGGCCTCCCTACCTGACACTGCGGGGTAGTACCGGTACCTGTACCGCTGCTCCAGGGTACTCCTGCTGTCCGTACGGGTGCTCCGAGCTAGGCCTCGCCTCCCTACCTCAACCCCTGGGGTAGGCCTGGCCTCCCCACCTGATGCTGCGGGGTAGGCCTGGCCTCTGTACCTGATGCTGCGGGCTCGGCCTGGCATCCCTACCTGACGCTGTGGGGTGGTACTGGTACCCCCATCGGTACACGGGGGTAGTACCGGTACCCCTACCGCTGCTCCGGGGCACGCCTGCTGTCCGTACAGGCGTTCGGAGCTAGGCCTGGCCACCCTAACTGAGCCTCTGGGGTAGGCCTGGTTTCCCTACCTGATGCTGTGGGGTAGGCCTCGAGTCCCTACCTGACGCTGCGGGGTATTACCGGTACCCCTGCCGCTGCTCCGGGGTACGCCTGCTGTCCGTACGGGTGCTCCAACCTAGGCCTCACCTCCCTACCTCAACCCCTGGGGTAGGCCTTGGCCTCCCTACCTGATGCTCCGGGCTCGGCCTGGCGTCTCTACCCGACGCTGCGGGGTAGTACTGGTACCCCTACCGGTACTCCGGGGTACATCCGCTGTCCCTACGGGCACGCGGGGGCTAGGCCTGGCCGCCCTACCTCACCCTCGGGGCTCGGCGTGGCGTCCCTACCTGATCCTGCGGCGCAGTACCGGTACCCCTACCGGTACTCGGGGGTAGTACCGGTACCCCTACCGCTGCTCCGGGGTACGCCTGCTGTCCGTACGGGCCCTCTGGGCTAGGCTTGGCCTGCCTACCTGACCCTCCAGGGTAGACCCGGCCTCCCTACCTGATCCTCCAGGGTAGGCCTGGCATCCCTACCTGACGCTCCAGGGTAGTACCGGTGCCCCTCATTGGTACTCCGGGGTGGAACCGGTACCCCTACTCGTACCCCGGGGTGCACCTGCTGTCCCTCCTAGCGCCCGGGGCTAGACCCGCCCTCCCTTACCTGACCCTCCAGGGTAGGCCTGGCCTCTGTACCTGATGCTCCGGGCTCGGTCTGGCGTCCCTACCCGACGCTGCGGGGTAGTACCGCTACCCCTTATTTGGTGCTCCGGGGTAGTACCGGTACCCCTTATTTTGCGCTCCGGGGTAGTACCGGTACCCCTGCTGGTACTCCGGGGTAGACCGGCTGCCCCTCCTAGCGCTCTGGGTTAAGACCCGCCCTCCCTACCTCACCCTCCGGGCTAGGCCTGGCGTCCCTACCTGATCCTGCAGGGTATAACTAGGACCCCTACCCGATACTCGGGGGTAATACCGGTGCCCCTACTGCTGCTCCGGGGTAGGCCTGCTGCCCGTACGGGCCCTCCGGGCTACGTCTCGCCACCCTAACTGAGCCTCTGGGGTAGGCCTGGTTTCCCTACCTGATGCCGCGGGGTAGGTCTGGCCTTCCTACCTGACGCTGCGGCGTAGGCCTGGCGTCCCTACCTGATCCTGTGGGGCAGTACCGGTACCCCTACCGGTACTCCGGGGTACATCCGTTGTCCCTACGGGCACGCGGGGGCTGGGCCTGGCCGCCCTACCTCAGCCTCCAGGCTAGGCCTGGCGTCCCTACCTGACGCTGCAGGGTGGTACCGGTACCCCATCGGTACGCGGGGGTAGTACCGGTACCCCTACCGCTGCTCCAGGGCACGCCTGCTGTCCGTACGGGCGCTCCGGGCTAGGCTTGGCCACCCTAACTGGGCCTCTGCGGTAGGCCTGGCCTCCATACCTGATGCTCCGGGGTAGGCCTGGCGTCCCTACCTGACGCTGCGGGGTAGTACCGGTACCCCTACCGCTGCTCCGGGGTACGCCTGCTGTCCGTACGGGCGCTCCGGGCTAGGCCTGGCCACCTAACTGGGCCTCTGCGGTAGGCCTGGCCTCCTTAACTGATGCTGCGAGGTAGGCCTGGCCTCCCTACCTGATGCTTCGGGGTAGGCCTCGAGTCCCTACCTGACGCTGCGGGGTAGTACCGGTACCCCTACCGCTGCTCCGGGGTACGCCCGCTGTCAGTACGGGCGCTCCGGGCTCGGCCTGGCCACCCTACCTGACCCTCCAGGGTAGGCCTGGCCTCCCTACCTGACGCTCTGGGCTCGGCC
Source organism: Necrosyrtes monachus (assembly GCA_037953605.1). Taxonomy (NCBI): domain Eukaryota; kingdom Metazoa; phylum Chordata; class Aves; order Accipitriformes; family Accipitridae; genus Necrosyrtes; species Necrosyrtes monachus. The sequence continues at coordinate 62,717 of JAZGTQ010000529.1, read as the reverse complement.
TGGCGTCCCTACGTGACGCTGCAGGGTAGTACCGGTACCCCTACCGCTGCTCCAGGATACACCTGCTGTCCTTACGGGTGCCCCGAGCTAGGCCTCGCCTCCCTACCGCAACCCCATAGGTAGGGCTGGGCCTCCCTACCTGACGCTCCGGGCTCGGCCTGGCGTCCCTACCTGACGCTGCAGGGTAGTACCGGTAACCCTACCGCTGCTCCGGGGTACGCCTGCTGTCCCTACGGGCACGCGGGGGCTAGGCCTGCCCACCCTACCTCACCCTCCGGGCTCGGCGTGGCGTCCCTACCTGATTCTGCGGCGCAGTACCAGTACCCCTACCGGTACTCGGGGGTAGTACCGGTACCCCTACCGCTGCTCCGGGGTACGCCTGCTGTCCGTACGGGCGTTCCAAGCTAGGCCTGGCCACCCTAACTGAGCCTCTGGGGTAGGCCTGGCCTCCTTACCTGATGCTCCGGGCTCGGCTTGGCGTCCCTACCTGACGCTGCGGGGTAGTACCGGTACCCCTGCCGCTGCTCCAGGGTACTCCTGCTGTCCGTACGGGTGCTCTAAGCTAGGCCTGGCCACCCTACCTGACCCTCCAGGGTAGGCCTGGCCACCCTACCTGACGCTGCGGCGTAGGCCTGGCGTCCCTACCTGATCCTGTGGGGCAGTACCGGTACCCCTACCGGTACTCCGGGGTACATACGTTGTCCCTACGGGCACGCGGGGGCTGGGCCTGGCCGCCCTACCTCAGCCTCCAGGCTAGGCCTGGCGTCCCTACCTGACGCTGCAGGGTGGTACCGGTACCCCCATCGGTACACGGGGGTAGTACCGGTACCCCTACCGCTGCTCCGGGGTACGCCTGCTGTCCGTACGGGCGTTCCGAGCTAGGCCTGGCCACCCTAACTGAGCCTCTGCGGTAGGCCTGGCCTCCCTACCTGATGCTTCGGGGTAGGCCTCGAGTCCCTACCTGACGCTGCGGGGTAGTACCGGTACCCCTGCCGCTGCTCTGTGGTACACCTGCTGTCCGTACGGGTGCTCCAACCTAGGCCTCACCTCCCTACCTCAACCCCTGGGGTAGTCCTTGTCCTCCCTACCTGATGCTCCGGGCTCGGCCTGGCGTCCCTACCCGATGCTTCGGGGTAGTAACGGTACCCCTACCGGTACTCCGGGTACATCCGCTGTCCCTACGGGCACGCGGGGGCTAGGCCTGGCTGCCCTACCTCACCCTCCGGGCTCGGCGTGGCGCCCCTACCTGATCCTGCGGCGCAGTACCGGTACCCCTACCGGTACTCGGGGGTAGTACCGGTACCCCTACCGCTGCTCCGGGGTACGCCTGCTGTCCGTACGGGCCCTCTGGGCTAGGCTTGGCCTGCCTACCTGACCCTCCAGGGTAGACCCGGCCTCCCTACCTGATCCTCCAGGGTAGGCCTGGCATCCCTACCTGACGCTCCGGGGTAGTACCGGTGCCCCTCATTGGTACTCCGGGGTGGAACCGGTACCCCTACTCGTACCCCGGGGTGCACCTGCTGTCCCTCCTAGCGCCCGGGGCTAGACCCGCCCTCCCTTACCTGACCCTCCGGGGTAGGCCTGGCCTCTGTACCTGATGCTCCGGGCTCGGTCTGGCGTCCCTACCCGACGCTGCGGGGTAGTACCGCTACCCCTTGTTTGGTGCTCCGGGGTAGTACTGGTACCCCTTATTTTGCGCTCCAGGGTAGTACCGGTACCCCTGCTGGTACTCCGGGGTACACCGGCTGTCCCTCCTAGCGCTCTGGGTTAAGACCCGCCCTCCCTACCTCACCCTCCGGGCTAGGCCTGGCGTCCCTACCTGATCCTGCAGGGTATAACTAGGACCCCTACCCGATACTCGGGGGTAATACCGGTGCCCCTACCGCTGCTCCGGGGTAGGCCTGCTGCCCGTACGGGCCCTCCGGGCTACGTCTCGCCACCCTAACTGAGCCTCTGGGGTAGGCCTGGTTTCCCTACCTGATGCCGCGGGGTAGGTCTGGCCTCCCTACCTGGCACTGCGGGGTAGTACCGGTACCTGTACCGCTGCTCCAGGGTACTCCTGCTGTCCGTACGGGTGCTCCGAGCTAGGCCTCGCCTCCCTACCTCAACCCCTGGGGTAGGCCTGGCCTCCCCACCTGATGCTGCGGGGTAGGCCTGGCCTCTGCAGCTGATGCTGCGGGCTCGGCCTGGCATCCCTACCTGACGCTGTGGGGTAGTAACGGTACCCCTACCGCTGCTCCGGGGTACATCCGCTGTCCCTACGGGCACGCGGGGGCTAGGCCTGGCCGCCCTACCTCACCCTCCGGGCTCGGCATGGCGTCCCTACCTGATCCTGCGGCGCAGTACCGGTACCCCTACCGGTACTCGGGGGTAGTACCGGTACCCCTACCGCTGCTTCGGGGTACGCCTGCTGTCCGTACGGGCGTTCCGAGCTAGGCTTGGCCACCCTACCTGACCCTCCAGGGTAGGCCTGGCCACCCTACCTGACGCTGCGGCGTAGGCCTGGCGTCCCTACCTGATGCTGTGGGGTAGGCCTCGAGTCCCTACCTGACGCTGCGGGGTAGTACCGGTACCCCTGCCGCTGCTCCGGGGTACTCCTCCTGTCCGTACGGGTGCTCCAACCTAGGCCTCACCTCCCTACCTCAACCCCTGGGGTAGGCCTGGCCTATCTACCTGATGCTCCGGGCTCGGCCTGGCGTCCCTACCCATCGCTGCGGGGTAGTACCGGTATCCCTACCGGTACTCCGGGGTACATCCGCTGTCCCTACGGGCACGCGGGGGCTAGGCCTGGCCGCCCTACCTCACCCTCCGGGCTCGGCGTGGCGTCCCTACCTGATCCTGCGGCGCAGTACCGGTACCCCTACCGGTACTTGGGGGTAGTACCGGTACCCCTACCGCTGCTCCGGGGTACGCCTGCTGTCCGTACGGGCCCTCTGGGCTAGGCTTGGCCTGCCTACCTGACCCTCCACGGTAGACCCGGCCTCCCTACCTGATCCTCCAGGGTAGGCCTGGCATCCCTACCTGACGCTCCGGGGTAGTACCGGTGCCCCTCATTGGTACTCCGGGGTGGAACCGGTACCCCTACTCGTACCCCGGGGTGCACCTGCTGTCCCTCCTAGCGCCCGGGGCTAGACCCGCCCTCCCTTACCTGACCCTCCGGGGTAGGCCTGGCCTCCGTACCTGATGCTCCGGGCTCGGCCTGGCGTCCCTACCCGACGGTGCGGGGTAGTACCGCTACCCCTTATTTGGTGCTCCGGGGTAGTACCGGTACCCCTTATTTTGCGCTGCGGGGTAGTACCGGTACCCCTGCTGGTACTCCGGGGTACACCGGCTGTCCCTCCTAGCGCTCTGGGTTAAGACCCGCCCTCCCTACCTCACCCTCCGGGCTAGGCCTGGCGTCCCTACCTGATCCTGCAGGGTATAACTAGGACCCCTACCCGATACTCGGGGGTAATACCGGTGCCCCTACCGCTGCTCCGGGGTAGGCCTGCTGCCCGTACGGGCCCTCCGGGCTACGTCTCGCCACCCTAACTGAGCCTCTGGGGTAGGCCTGGTTTCCCTACCTGATGCCGCGGGGTAGGTCTGGCCTCCCTACCTGACACTGCGGGGTAGTACCGGTACCTGTACCGCTGCTCCAGGGTACTCCTGCTGTCCGTACGGGAGCTCCGAGCTAGGCCTCGCCTCAGTACCTCAACCCCTGGGGTAGGCCTGGCCTCTGTACCTGATCCTGCGGGGTAGGCCTGGCCTCTGTACCTGATGCTGCAGGCTCGCCTGGCATCCCTACCTGACGCTGCAGGGTGGTACTGGTACCCCCATCGGTATCACGGGGGTACTACCGGTACCCCTACCGCTGCTCCGGGGCACGCCTGCTGTCCTTACAGGCATTCCGAGCTAGGCCTGGCCACCCTAACTGAGCCTTTGGGGTAGGCCTGGTTTCCCTACCTGATGCTGTGGGGTAGGCCTCGAGTCCCTACCTGACGCTGCAAGGTAGTACCGGTACCCCTACCGCTGCTCCGGGGTACTCCTGCTGTCCATACGGGTGCTCCAACCTAGGCCTCACCTCCCTACCTCAACCCCTGGGGTAGGCCTGGCCTCCCTACCTGATGCTCCGGGCTCGGCCTGGCGTCCCTACCCGACGCTGCGGGGTAGTACCGGTACCCCTACCGGTACTCCGGGGTACATCCGCTGTCCGTACGGGTGCTCCGAGCTAGGTCTCGCCTCCCTACCTCAACCCCATAGGTAGGGCCTGGCCTCCCAACCTGATGCTCTGGGGTAGGCCTGGCGTCCCTACCTGACGCTGCAGGGTAGTACCGGTACCCATACCGCTGCTCTGGGGTACGCCGGCTGTCCGTACGGGCGCTCTGGGCTAGGCCTGGCCACCTAACTGGGCCTCTGCTGTAGGCCTGGCTTGCCTCCTTAACTGATGCTGCGAGGTAGGCCTGGCCTCCCTACCTGATGCTTCGGGGTAGGCCTCGAGTCCCTGCCTGACGCTGCGTGGTAGTACCGGTACCCCTACCGCTGCTCCAGGATACACCTGCTGTCCTTACGGGTGCTCCGAGCTAGGCCTCGCCTCCCTACCTCAACCCCTGGGCTAGGGCCTGGCCTCCCAGCCGGACGCTCCGGGCTCGGCCTGGCGTCCCTACCTGACGCTGCAGGGTAGTACCGGTACCCCTACCGCTTCTCCGGGGTACGCCTGCTGTCCGTACGGGTGCTCCGAGCTAGGCCTCGCCTCCCTACCTCAACCCCTGGGGTAGGCCTGGCCTCTGTACCTGATGCTGCGGGCTCGGCCTGGCATCCCTACCTGACGCTGTGGGGTAGTAACGGTACCCCTACCGCTGCTCCGGGGTACATCCGCTGTCCCTACGGGCACGCGGGGGCTAGGCCTGGCTGCCCTACCTCACCCTCCGGGCTCGGCCTGGCGTCCCTACCTGATCCTGCGCCGCAGTACCGGTACCCCTACCGGTACTCGGGGGTAGTACCGGTACCCCTACCGCTGCTCCAGGGTACGCCTGCTGTCCGTACGGGCGTTCCGAGCTAGGCCTGGCCACCCTAACTGAGCCTCTGGGGTAGGCCTGGCCTCCTTACCTGATGCTCCGGGCTCGGCTTGGCGTCCCTACCTGACGCTGCGGGGTAGTACCGGTACCCCTACCGGGGCTCCGGGGTACGCCTGCTGTCCGTACGGGTGCTCTGAGCTAGGCCTGGCCACCCTACCTGACCCTCCAGGGTAGGCCTGGCCACCCTACCTGACGCTGCGGCGTAGGCCTGGCTTCCCTACCTGATCCTGTGGGGCAGTACTGGTACCCCTACCGGTACTCCGGGGTACATCCGTTGTCCCTACGGGCACGCGGGGGCTGGGCCTGGCCGCCCTACCTCACCCTCCGGGCTCGGCGTGGCGTCCCTACCTGATCCTGCGGCGCAGTACCAGTACCCCTACCGGTACTCGGGGGTAGTACCGGTACCCCTACCGCTGCTCCGGGGTACGCCTGCTGTCCGTACGGGCCCTCTGGGCTAGGCTTGGCCTGCCTACCTGACCCTCCAGGGTAGACCCGGCCTCCCTACCTGATCCTCCAGGGTAGGCCTGGCATCCCTACCTGACGCTCCGGGGTAGTACCGGTGCCCCTCATTGGTACTCCGGGGTGGAACCGGTACCCCTACTCGTACCCCGGGGTGCACCTGCTGTCCCTCCTAGCGCCCGGGGCTAGACCCGCCCTCCCTTACCTGACCCTCCGGGGTAGGCCTGGCCTCTGTACCTGATGCTCCGGGCTCGGTCTGGCGTCCCTACCCGACGCTGCGGGGTAGTACCGCTACCCCTTATTTGGTGCTCCGGGGTAGTACCGGTACCCCTTATTTTGCGCTCCGGGGTAGTACCGGTACCCCTGCTGGTACTCCGGGGTACACCGGCTGTCCCTCCTAGCGCTCTGGGTTAAGACCCGCCCTCCCTACCTCACTCTCCGGGCTAGGCCTGGCGTCCCTACCTGATCCTGCAGGGTATAACTAGGACCCCTACCCGATACTCGGGGGTAATACCGGTGCCCCTACCGCTGCTCCGGGGTAGGCCTGCTGCCCGTACGGGCCCTCCGGGCTACGTCTCGCCACCCTAACTGAGCCTCTGGGGTAGGCCTGGTTTCCCCACCTGATGCTGCGGGGTAGGCCTGGCCTCTGTACCTGATGCTGCGGGCTCGGCCTGGCATCCCTACCTGACGCTGTGGGGTAGTAACGGTACCCCTACCGCTGCTCCGGGGTACATCCGCTGTCCCTACGGGCACGCGGGGGCTAGGCGTGGCCGCCCTACCTCACCCTCCGGGCTCGGCGTGGCGTCCCTACCTGATCCTGCGGCACAGTACCGGTACCCCTACCGGTACTCGGGGGTAGTACCGGTACCCCTACCGCTGCTCCGGGGTACGCCTGCTGTCCGTACGGGCGTTCCGAGCTAGGCCTGGCCACCCTAACTGAGCCTCTGGGGTAGGCCTGGCCTCCTTACCTGACGCTCCGGGCTCGGCTTGGCGTCCCTACCTGACGCTGCGGGGTAGTACCGGTACCCCTACCGGGGCTCCGGGGTACGCCTGCTGTCCGTACGGGTGCTCTGAGCTAGGCCTGGCCACCCTACCTGACCCTCCAGGGTAGGCCTGGCCACCCTACCTGACGCTGCGGCGTCGGCCTGGCGTCCCTACCTGACGCTGCGGGGTAGTACCGGTACCCCTACCGCTGCTCCGGGGTACATCCGCTGTCCCTACGGGCACGCGGGTCTAGGCCTGGCCGCCCTACCTCACCCTCCGGGCTCGGCGTGGCGTCCCTACCTGATCCTGCGGCGCAGTACCGGTACCCCTACCGGTACTCGGGGGTAGTACCGGTACCCCTACCGCTGCTCCGGGGTACGCCTGCTGTCCGTACGGGCGCTCCGGGCTAGGCTTGGCCACCTAACTGGGTCTCTGCGGTAGGCCTCGCCTCCTTAACTGATGCTGCGAGGTAGACCTGGCCTCCCTACCTGATTCTTCGGGGTAGGACTCGAGTCCCTACCTGACGCTGCAGGGTAGTACCGGTACCCCTACCGCTGCTCCGGGGTACGCCTGCTGTCCGTACGGGCGCTCCGGGCTAGGCCTGGCCACCCTACCTGACGCTCCAGGGCAGGCCTGGCCTCCCTACCTGACCCTCTAGAGCAGGCCTGGCCTCCCTACCTGACACTCCGGGCTCGGCCTGGCGTCCCTACCTGACGCTGCAGGGTAGTACCGGTACCCCTACCGCTGCTCCAGGATACACCTGCTGTCCTTACGGGTGCTCCGAGCTAGGCCTCGCCTCCCTACCGCAACCCCATGGGTAGGGCATGGCCTCCCTACCTGACGCTCCGGGCTCGGCCTGGCGTCCCTACCTGACGCTGCAGGGTAGTACCGGTACCCCTACCGCTGCTCCAGGATACACCTGCTGTCCGTACGGGTGCTCCGAGCTAGGCCTCGCCTCCCTACCTCAACCCCTGGGGTAGGGCCTGGCCTCCCAGCCGGACGCCCCGGGCTCGGCCTGGCGTCCCTACCTGACGCTGCGGGGTAGTACCGGTACCCCTACCGCTGCTCCGGGGTATGCCTGCTGTCCGTACGGGCGCTCCGGGCTAGGCCTGGCCACCCTAACTGGGCCTCTGCGGTAGGCCTGGCCTCCTTAACTGATGCTGCGAGGTAGGCCTGGCCTCCCTACCTGATGCTTCGGGGTAGGCCTCGAGTTCCTACCTGACGCTGCGGGGTAGTACCGGTACCCCTACCGCTGCTCCAGGATACACCTGCTGTCCGTACGGGTGCTCCGAGCTAGGCCTCGCCTCCCTACCTCAACCCCTGGGGTAGGGCCTGGCCTCCCAGCCGGACGCCCCGGGCTCGGCCTGGCTTCCCTACCTGACGCTGCAGGGTAGTACCGGTACCCCTACCGCTGCTCCGGGGCACGCCTGCTGTCCGTACAGGCATTCCGAGCTAGGCCTGGCCACCCTAACTGAGCCTCTGGGGTAGGCCTGGTTTCCCTACCTGATGCTGTGGGGTAGGCCTCGAGTCCCTACCTGACGCTGCGGGGTAGTACCGGTACCCCTGCTGCTGCTCCGGGGTACTCCTGCTGTCCGTACGGGTGCCCCAACCTAGGCCTCACCTCCCTACCTCAACCCCTGGGGTAGGCCTGGCCTCCCTAACTGATGCTCCGGGCTCGGCCTGGCGTCCCTACCCAACGCTGCGGGGTAGTAACGGTACCCCTACCGCTGCTCCGGGGTACATCCGCTGTCCCTACGGGCACGCGGGGGCTAGGCCTGGCCGCCCTACCTCACCCTCCGGGCTCGGCGTGGCGTCCCTACCTGATCCTGCGGCGCAGTACCGGTACCCCTACCGGTACTCGGGGGTAGTACCGGTACCCCTACCGCTGCTCCGGGGTACGCCTGCTGTCCGTACGGGCCCTCTGGGCTAGGCTTGGCCTGCCTACCTGACCCTCCAGGGTAGACCCGGCCTCCCTACCTGATCCTCCAGGGTAGGCCTGGCATCCCTACCTGACGCTCCTGTGTAGTACCGGTGCCCCTCATTGGTACTCCGGGGTGGAACCGGTACCCCTACTCGTACCCCGGGGTGCACCAGCTGTCCCTCCTAGCGCCCGGGGCTAGACCCGCCCTCCCTTACCTGACCCTCCGGGGTAGGCCTGGCCTCCTTACCTGATGCTCCGGGCTCGGTCTGGCGTCCCTACCCGACGCTGCGGGGTAGTACCGCTACCCCTTATTTGGTGCTCCGGGGTAGTACCGGTACCCCTTATTTTGCGCTCCAGGGTAGTACCGGTACCCCTGCTGGTACTCCGGGGTACACCGGCTGTCCCTCCTAGCGCTCTGGGTTAAGACCCGCCCTCCCTACCTCACCCTCCGGGCTAGGCCTGGCGTCCCTACCTGATCCTGCAGGGTATAACTAGGACCCCTACCCGATACTCGGGGGTAATACCGGTGCCCCTACCGCTGCTCCGGGGTAGGCCTGCTGCCCGTACGGGCCCTCCAGGCTACGTCTCGCCACCCTAACTGAGCCTCTGGGGTAGGCCTGGTTTCCCCACCTGATGCTGCGGGGTAGGCCTGGCCTCTGTACCTGATGCTGCGGGCTCGGCCTGGCATCCCTACCTGACGCTGTGGGGTAGTAACGGTACCCCTACCGCTGCTCCGGGGTACATCCGCTGTCCCTACGGGCACGCGGGGGCTAGGCCTGGCCGCCCTACCTCACCCTCCGGGCTCGGCCTGGCGTCCCTACCTGATCCTGCGGTGCAGTACCGGTACCCCTACCGGTACTCGGGGGTAGTACCGGTACCCCTACCGCTGCTCCGGGGTACGCCTGCTGTCCGTACGGGCGTTCCGAGCTAGGCCTGGCCACCCTAACTGAGCCTCTGGGGTAGGCCTGGCCTCCTTACCTGATGCTCCGGGCTCGGCTTGGCGTCCCTACCTGACGCTGCGGGGTAGTACCGGTACCCCTACCGGGGCTCCGGGGTACGCCTGCTGTCCGTACGGGTGCTCTGAGCTAGGCCTGGCCACCCTACCTGACCCTCCAGGGTAGGCCTGGCGTCCCTAGCCGACGCTGCGGGGTAGTACTGGTACCCCTACCGGTACTCCGGGGTACATCCGCTGTCCGTACGGGTGCTCCGAGCTAGGTCTCGCCTCCCTACATCAACCCCATAGGTAGGGCCTGGCCTCCCAACCTGATGCTCTGGGGTAGGCCTGGCGTCCCTACCTGACGCTGCAGGGTAGTACCGGTACCCGTACCGCTGCTCTGGGGTACGCCTGCTGTCCGTACGGGCACTCCGGGCTAGGCCTGGCCACCCTACCTGACCCTCCAGGGCAGGCCTGGCCTCCCTACCTGACGCTCCGGGCTCGGCCTGGCGTCCCTACCTGACGCTGCAGGGTAGTACCGGTACCCCTACCGCTTCTCCAGGGTATTCCTGCTGTCCGTACGGGTGCTCCGAGCTAGGCCTCGCCTCCCTACCTCAACCCCATAGGTAGGGCCTGGCCTCCCAACCTGATGCTCTGGGGTAGGCCTGGCGTCCCTACCTGATGCTGCAGGGTAGTACCGGTACCCGTACCGCTGCTCCGGGGTACGCCAGCTGTCCGTACGGGCGCTCTGGGCTAGGCCTGGCCACCTAACTGGGCCTCTGCGGTAGGCCTGGCTGGCCTCCTTAACTGATGCTGCGAGGTAGGCCTGGCCTCCCTACCTGACGCTCCGGGCTCGGCCTGGCGTCCCTACCTGACGCTGCGGGGTAGTACCGGTACCCCTACCGCTGCTCCAGGATACACCTGCTGTCCTTACGGGTGCTCCGAGCTAGGCCTCGCCTCCCTACCTCAACCCCTGGGGTAGGGCCTGGCCTCCCAGCCGGACGCTCCGGGCTCGGCCTGGCGTCCCTACCTGACGCTGCAGGGTAGTACCGGTACCCCTACCGCTGCTCCGGGGTACGCCTGCTGTCCGTACGGGCGCTCCGGGCTAGGCCTGGCCACCCTAACAGAGCCTCTGGGGTAGGCCCGGTTTCCCTACCTGATGCTGTGGGGTAGGCCTCGAGTCCCTACCTGCGCTGCGGGACGGTACTGGTACCCCTACCGGTACTCCGGGGTACATCCGTTGTCCCTACGGGCACGCGGGGGTGGGCCTGGCCGCCCTACCTCACCCTCCGGGCTCGGCGTGGTGTCCCTACCTGATCCTGCGGCGCAGTACCGGTACCCCTACCGATACTCGGGGGTAGTACCGGTACCCCTACCGCTGCTCCGGGGTACGCCTGCTGTCCGTACGGGCCCTCTGGGCTACGTCTCGCCACCCTAACTGAGCCTCTGGGGTAGGCCTGGTTTCCCCACCTGATGCTGCGGGGTAGGCCTGGCCTCTGTACCTGATGCTGCGGGCTCGGCCTGGCATCCCTACCTGACGCTGTGGGGTAGTAACGGTACCCCTACCGCTGCTCCGGGGTACATCCGCTGTCCCTACGGGCACGCGGGGGCTAGGCGTGGCCGCCCTACCTCACCCTCCGGGCTCGGCGTGGCGTCCCTACCTGATCCTGCGGCGCAGTACCGGTACCCCTACCGGTACTCGGGGGTAGTACCGGTACCCCTACCGCTGCTCCGGGGTACGCCTGCTGTCCGTACGGGCGTTCCGAGCTAGTCCTGGCCACCCTAACTGAGCCTCTGGGGTAGGCCTGGCCTCCTTACCTGATGCTCCGGGCTCGGCTTGGCGTCCCTACCTGACGCTGCGGGGTAGTACCGGTACCCCTACCGGGGCTCCGGGGTACGCCTGCTGTCCGTACGGGTGCTCTGAGCTAGGCCTGGCCACCCTACCTGACCCTCCAGGGTAGGCCTGGCCACCCTACCTGACGCTGCGGCGTCGGCCTGGCTTCCCTACCTGACGCTGCGGGGTAGTACCGGTACCCCTAACGCTGCTCCGGGGTACATCCGCTGTCCCTACGGGCACGCGGGTCTAGGCCTGGCCGCCCTACCTCACCCTCCGGGCTCGGCGTGGCGTCCCTACCTGATCCTGCGGCGCAGTACCGGTACCCCTACCGGTACTCGGGGGTAGTACCGGTACCCCTACCGCTGCTCCGGGGTACGCCTGCTGTCCGTACGGGCCCTCTGGGCTAGGCTTGGCCTGCCTACCTGACCCTCCAGGGTAGACCCGGCCTCCCTACCTGATCCTCCAGGGTAGGCCTGGCATCCCTACCTGACGCTCCGGGGTAGTACCGGTGCCCCTCATTGGTACTCCGGGGTGGAACCGGTACCCCTACTCGTACCCCGGGGTGCACCTGCTGTCCCTCCTAGCGCCCGGGGCTAGACCCGCCCTCCCTTACCTGACCCTCCAGGGTAGGCCTGGCCTCTGTACCTGATGCTCCGGGCTCGGTCTGGCGTCCCTACCTGACGCTGCGGGGTAGTACCGCTACCCCTTATTTGGTGCTCCGGGGTAGTACCGGTACCCCTTATTTTGCGCTCCGGGGTAGTACCGGTACCCCTGCTGGTACTCCGGGGTACACCGGCTGTCCCTCCTAGCGCTCTGGGTTAAGACCCGCCCTCCCTACCTCACCCTCCGGGCTAGGCCTGGCGTCCCTACCTGATCCTGCAGGGTATAACTAGGACCCCTACCCGATACTCGGGGGTAATACCGGTGCCCCTACCGCTGCTCCGGGGTAGGCCTGCTGCCCGTACGGGCCCTCCGGGCTACGTCTCGCCACCCTAACTGAGCCTCTGGGGTAGGCCTGGTTTCCCTACCTGATGCCGCGGGGTAGGTCTGGCCTCCCTACCTGGCACTGCGGGGTAGTACCGGTACCTGTACCGCTGCTCCAGGGTACTCCTGCTGTCCGTACGGGTGCTCCGAGCTAGGCCTCGCCTCCCTACCTCAACCCCATAGGTAGGGCCTGGCCTCCCAGCCGGACGCTCCGGGCTCGGCCTGGCGTCCCTACCTGACGCTGCAGGGTAGTACCGGTACCGCTACCGCTGCTCCGGGGTCCGCCTGCTGTCCGTACGGGCGCTCCGGGCTAGGCCTGGCCACACTACCTGACCGTCCCGGGCAGGCCTGGCCTCCCTACCTGACGCTCCGGGCTCGGCCTGGCGTCCCTACCTGACGCTGCGGGGTAGTACCGGTACCCCTACCGCTGCTCCGGGGTACTCCTGCTGTCCGTACGGGTGCTCCAAGCTAGGCCTCGCCTCCCTACCTCAACCCCATAGGTAGGGCCTGGCCTCCCAGCCGGACGCTCCGGGCTCGGCCTGGCGTCCCTACCTGACGCTGCAGGGTAGTACCGGTACCCCTACCGCTGCTCCGGGGTACGCCTGCTGTCCGTACGGGCGCTCCGGGCTAGGCCTGGCATCCCTACCTGACGCTGTGGGGTAGCAACGGAACCCCTACCGCTGCTCCGGGGTACATCCGCTGTCCCTACGGGCACGCGGGGGCTAGGCCTGGCCGCCCTACCTCACCCTCCGGGCTCGGCGTGGCGTCCCTGCCTGATCCTGCGGCGCAGTACTGGTACCCTACCGGTAATTGGGGGTAGTACCGGTACCCCTACCGCTGCTCCGGGGTACGCCTGCTCTCCATACGGGCGCTCTGGGCTAGGCTTGGCCACCTAACTGGGTCTCTTCGGTAGGCCTCGCCTCCTTAACTGATGCTGCGAGGTAGACCTGGCCTCCCTATCTGATTCTTCGGGGTAGGCCTCGAGTCCCTACCTGACGCTGCGGGGTAGTACCGGTACCCCTACCGCTGCTCCGGGGTACGCCTGCTGTCCGTACGGGCACTCCGGGCTAGGCCTGGCCACACTACCTGACCCTCCAGGGCAGGCCTGGCCTCCCTACCTGACGCTCCGGGCTCAGCCTGGCGTCCCTACCTGACGCTGCGGGGTAGTACCGGTACCCCTACCACTGCTCCAGGATACACCTGCTGTCCTTACGGGTGCTCCGAGCTAGGCCTCGCCTTCCTACCTCAACCCCTGGGGTAGGGCCTGGCCTCCCAGCCGGACGCTCCGGTCTCGGCCTGGCGTCCCTACCTGACGCTGCAGGGTAGTACCGGTACCCCTACCGCTGCTCCAGGATACACCTGCTGTCCGTACGGGTGCTCCGAGCTAGGCCTCGCCTCCCTACCTCAACCCCTGGGGTAGGGCATGGCCTCCCAACCTGACGCTCCGGGCTCGGCCTGTCGTCCCTACCTGACGCTGCGGGGTAGTACCGGTACCCCTACCGCTGCTCCGGGGTACGTCTGCTGTCCGTACGGGCGCTCCGGGCTAGGCCTGGCCACCCTACCTGACCCTCCAGGGCAGGCCTGGCCTCCCTACCTGACGCTCCGGGCTCGGCCTGGCGTCCCTACCTGACGCTGCAGGGTAGTACCGGTAACCCTACCGCTGCTCCAGGATACACCTGCTGTCCTTACGGGTGCTCCGAGCTAGGCCTCGCCTCCCTAACGCAACCCCATGGGTAGGGCATGGCCTCCCTACCTGACGCTCCGGGCTCGGCCTGGCGTCCCTACCTGACGCTGCAGGGTAGTACCGGTAACCCTACCGCTGCTCCGGGGTACGCCTGCTGTCCGTACGGGCACTCCGGGCTAGGCCTGGCCAGCCTAACTGGGCCTCTGCGGTAGGCCTGGCTGGCCTCCTTAAGTGATGCTGCGAGGTAGGCCTGGCCTCCCTATCTGATGCTTTGGGGTAGGCCTCGAGTCCCTACCTGACGCTGCGGGGTAGTACCGGTACCCCTACCGCTGCTCCAGGATACACCTGCTGTCCGTACGGGTGCTCCGAGCTAGGCCTCGCCTCCCTACCTCAACCCCTGGGGTAGGGCCTGGCCTCCCAACCTGATGCTCTGGGGTAGGCCTGGCGTCCCTACCTGACGCTGCGGAGTAGTACTGGTACCCCTACCGCTGCTCCGGGGTACGCCTCCTGTCCGTACGGGCGCTCCGGGCTAGGCCTGGCCACCTAACTGGGCCTCTGCGGTAGGCCTGGCCTCCTTAACTGATGCTGCGAGGTAGGCCTGGCCTCCCGATCTGATGCTTCGGGGTAGGCCTCGAGTCCCTACCTGACGCTGCGGGGTAGTACCGGTACCCCTACCGCTGCTCCGGGGTACACCTGCTGTCCGTACGGGCGCTCTGGGCTAGGCCTGGCCACCCTACCTGACCCTCCAGGGCAGGCCTAGCCTCCCTACCTGACGCTCCGGGCTCGGCCTGGCGTCCCTACCTGACACTGCGGGGTAGTGCCGGTACCCCTACCGCTGCTCCGGGGTACGCCTGCTGTCCTTACGGGCGCTCCGGGCTAGGCCTGGCCACCCTACCTGACCGTCCAGGGCAGGCCTGGCCTCCCTACCTGATGCTCCGGTCTCGGCCTGGCGTCCCTAGCTGACGCTGCAGGGTAGTACCGGTACCCCTACCGCTGCTCCAGGATACACCTGCTGTCCTTACGGGTGCTCTGAGCTAGGCCTCACCTCCCTACCGCAACCCCACGGGTAGGGCCTGGCCTCCCTACCTGACGCTCCGGGCTCGGCCTGGCGTCTCTACCTGACGCTGCGGGGTAGTACCGGTACCCCTACCGCTGCTCTGGGGTACGCCTGCTGTCCGTACGGGCGCTCCGGGCTAGGCCTGGCCACCTAACTGGGCCTCTGCGGTAGGCCTGGCCGGCCTCCTTAACTGATGCTGCTAGGTAGGCCTGGCCTCCCTGTCTGATGCTTCGGGGTAGGCCTCGAGTCCCTACCTGACGCTGCGGGGTAGTACCGGTACCCCTACCGCTGCTCCAGGATACACCTGCTGTCCGTACGGGTGCTCCGAGCTAGGCCTCGCCTCCCTACCTCAACCCCTGGGGTAGGGCCTGGCCTCCCAGCCGGACGCCCCGGGCTCGGCCTGGCTTCCCTACCTGACGCTGCAGGGTAGTACCGGTACCCCTACCGCTGCTCCGGGGCACGCCTGCTGTCCGTACAGGCATTCCGAGCTAGGCCTGGCCACCCTAACTGAGCCTCTGGGGTAGGCCTGGTTTCCCTACCTGATGCTGTGGGGTAGGCCTCGAGTCCCTACCTGACGCTGCGGGGTAGTACCGGTACCCCTGCTGCTGCTCCGGGGTACTCCTGCTGTCCGTACGGGTGCCCCAACCTAGGCCTCACCTCCCTACCTCAACCCCTGGGGTAGGCCTGGCCTCCCTAACTGATGCTCCGGGCTCGGCCTGGCGTCCCTACCCAACGCTGCGGGGTAGTAACGGTACCCCTACCGCTGCTCCGGGGTACATCCGCTGTCCCTACGGGCACGCGGGGGCTAGGCCTGGCCGCCCTACCTCACCCTCCGGGCTCGGCGTGGCGTCCCTACCTGATCCTGCGGCGCAGTACCGGTACCCCTACCGGTACTCGGGGGTAGTACCGGTACCCCTACCGCTGCTCCGGGGTACGCCTGCTGTCCGTACGGGCCCTCTGGGCTAGGCTTGGCCTGCCTACCTGACCCTCCAGGGTAGACCCGGCCTCCCTACCTGATCCTCCAGGGTAGGCCTGGCATCCCTACCTGACGCTCCTGTGTAGTACCGGTGCCCCTCATTGGTACTCCGGGGTGGAACCGGTACCCCTACTCGTACCCCGGGGTGCACCAGCTGTCCCTCCTAGCGCCCGGGGCTAGACCCGCCCTCCCTTACCTGACCCTCCGGGGTAGGCCTGGCCTCCTTACCTGATGCTCCGGGCTCGGTCTGGCGTCCCTACCCGACGCTGCGGGGTAGTACCGCTACCCCTTATTTGGTGCTCCGGGGTAGTACCGGTACCCCTTATTTTGCGCTCCAGGGTAGTACCGGTACCCCTGCTGGTACTCCGGGGTACACCGGCTGTCCCTCCTAGCGCTCTGGGTTAAGACCCGCCCTCCCTACCTCACCCTCCGGGCTAGGCCTGGCGTCCCTACCTGATCCTGCAGGGTATAACTAGGACCCCTACCCGATACTCGGGGGTAATACCGGTGCCCCTACCGCTGCTCCGGGGTAGGCCTGCTGCCCGTACGGGCCCTCCAGGCTACGTCTCGCCACCCTAACTGAGCCTCTGGGGTAGGCCTGGTTTCCCCACCTGATGCTGCGGGGTAGGCCTGGCCTCTGTACCTGATGCTGCGGGCTCGGCCTGGCATCCCTACCTGACGCTGTGGGGTAGTAACGGTACCCCTACCGCTGCTCCGGGGTACATCCGCTGTCCCTACGGGCACGCGGGGGCTAGGCCTGGCCGCCCTACCTCACCCTCCGGGCTCGGCCTGGCGTCCCTACCTGATCCTGCGGTGCAGTACCGGTACCCCTACCGGTACTCGGGGGTAGTACCGGTACCCCTACCGCTGCTCCGGGGTACGCCTGCTGTCCGTACGGGCGTTCCGAGCTAGGCCTGGCCACCCTAACTGAGCCTCTGGGGTAGGCCTGGCCTCCTTACCTGATGCTCCGGGCTCGGCTTGGCGTCCCTACCTGACGCTGCGGGGTAGTACCGGTACCCCTACCGGGGCTCCGGGGTACGCCTGCTGTCCGTACGGGTGCTCTGAGCTAGGCCTGGCCACCCTACCTGACCCTCCAGGGTAGGCCTGGCGTCCCTAGCCGACGCTGCGGGGTAGTACTGGTACCCCTACCGGTACTCCGGGGTACATCCGCTGTCCGTACGGGTGCTCCGAGCTAGGTCTCGCCTCCCTACATCAACCCCATAGGTAGGGCCTGGCCTCCCAACCTGATGCTCTGGGGTAGGCCTGGCGTCCCTACCTGACGCTGCAGGGTAGTACCGGTACCCGTACCGCTGCTCTGGGGTACGCCTGCTGTCCGTACGGGCACTCCGGGCTAGGCCTGGCCACCCTACCTGACCCTCCAGGGCAGGCCTGGCCTCCCTACCTGACGCTCCGGGCTCGGCCTGGCGTCCCTACCTGACGCTGCAGGGTAGTACCGGTACCCCTACCGCTTCTCCAGGGTATTCCTGCTGTCCGTACGGGTGCTCCGAGCTAGGCCTCGCCTCCCTACCTCAACCCCATAGGTAGGGCCTGGCCTCCCAACCTGATGCTCTGGGGTAGGCCTGGCGTCCCTACCTGATGCTGCACGGTAGTACCGGTACCCGTACCGCTGCTCCGGGGTACGCCAGCTGTCCGTACGGGCGCTCTGGGCTAGGCCTGGCCACCTAACTGGGCCTCTGCGGTAGGCCTGGCTGGCCTCCTTAACTGATGCTGCGAGGTAGGCCTGGCCTCCCTACCTGACGCTCCGGGCTCGGCCTGGCGTCCCTACCTGACGCTGCGGGGTAGTACCGGTACCCCTACCGCTGCTCCAGGATACACCTGCTGTCCTTACGGGTGCTCCGAGCTAGGCCTCGCCTCCCTACCTCAACCCCTGGGGTAGGGCCTGGCCTCCCAGCCGGACGCTCCGGGCTCGGCCTGGCGTCCCTACCTGACGCTGCAGGGTAGTACCGGTACCCCTACCGCTGCTCCGGGGTACGCCTGCTGTCCGTACGGGCGCTCCGGGCTAGGCCTGGCCACCCTAACAGAGCCTCTGGGGTAGGCCCGGTTTCCCTACCTGATGCTGTGGGGTAGGCCTCGAGTCCCTACCTGCGCTGCGGGACGGTACTGGTACCCCTACCGGTACTCCGGGGTACATCCGTTGTCCCTACGGGCACGCGGGGGTGGGCCTGGCCGCCCTACCTCACCCTCCGGGCTCGGCGTGGTGTCCCTACCTGATCCTGCGGCGCAGTACCGGTACCCCTACCGATACTCGGGGGTAGTACCGGTACCCCTACCGCTGCTCCGGGGTACGCCTGCTGTCCGTACGGGCCCTCTGGGCTACGTCTCGCCACCCTAACTGAGCCTCTGGGGTAGGCCTGGTTTCCCCACCTGATGCTGCGGGGTAGGCCTGGCCTCTGTACCTGATGCTGCGGGCTCGGCCTGGCATCCCTACCTGACGCTGTGGGGTAGTAACGGTACCCCTACCGCTGCTCCGGGGTACATCCGCTGTCCCTACGGGCACGCGGGGGCTAGGCGTGGCCGCCCTACCTCACCCTCCGGGCTCGGCGTGGCGTCCCTACCTGATCCTGCGGCGCAGTACCGGTACCCCTACCGGTACTCGGGGGTAGTACCGGTACCCCTACCGCTGCTCCGGGGTACGCCTGCTGTCCGTACGGGCGTTCCGAGCTAGTCCTGGCCACCCTAACTGAGCCTCTGGGGTAGGCCTGGCCTCCTTACCTGATGCTCCGGGCTCGGCTTGGCGTCCCTACCTGACGCTGCGGGGTAGTACCGGTACCCCTACCGGGGCTCCGGGGTACGCCTGCTGTCCGTACGGGTGCTCTGAGCTAGGCCTGGCCACCCTACCTGACCCTCCAGGGTAGGCCTGGCCACCCTACCTGACGCTGCGGCGTCGGCCTGGCTTCCCTACCTGACGCTGCGGGGTAGTACCGGTACCCCTAACGCTGCTCCGGGGTACATCCGCTGTCCCTACGGGCACGCGGGTCTAGGCCTGGCCGCCCTACCTCACCCTCCGGGCTCGGCGTGGCGTCCCTACCTGATCCTGCGGCGCAGTACCGGTACCCCTACCGGTACTCGGGGGTAGTACCGGTACCCCTACCGCTGCTCCGGGGTACGCCTGCTGTCCGTACGGGCCCTCTGGGCTAGGCTTGGCCTGCCTACCTGACCCTCCAGGGTAGACCCGGCCTCCCTACCTGATCCTCCAGGGTAGGCCTGGCATCCCTACCTGACGCTCCGGGGTAGTACCGGTGCCCCTCATTGGTACTCCGGGGTGGAACCGGTACCCCTACTCGTACCCCGGGGTGCACCTGCTGTCCCTCCTAGCGCCCGGGGCTAGACCCGCCCTCCCTTACCTGACCCTCCAGGGTAGGCCTGGCCTCTGTACCTGATGCTCCGGGCTCGGTCTGGCGTCCCTACCTGACGCTGCGGGGTAGTACCGCTACCCCTTATTTGGTGCTCCGGGGTAGTACCGGTACCCCTTATTTTGCGCTCCGGGGTAGTACCGGTACCCCTGCTGGTACTCCGGGGTACACCGGCTGTCCCTCCTAGCGCTCTGGGTTAAGACCCGCCCTCCCTACCTCACCCTCCGGGCTAGGCCTGGCGTCCCTACCTGATCCTGCAGGGTATAACTAGGACCCCTACCCGATACTCGGGGGTAATACCGGTGCCCCTACCGCTGCTCCGGGGTAGGCCTGCTGCCCGTACGGGCCCTCCGGGCTACGTCTCGCCACCCTAACTGAGCCTCTGGGGTAGGCCTGGTTTCCCTACCTGATGCCGCGGGGTAGGTCTGGCCTCCCTACCTGGCACTGCGGGGTAGTACCGGTACCTGTACCGCTGCTCCAGGGTACTCCTGCTGTCCGTACGGGTGCTCCGAGCTAGGCCTCGCCTCCCTACCTCAACCCCATAGGTAGGGCCTGGCCTCCCAGCCGGACGCTCCGGGCTCGGCCTGGCGTCCCTACCTGACGCTGCAGGGTAGTACCGGTACCGCTACCGCTGCTCCGGGGTCCGCCTGCTGTCCGTACGGGCGCTCCGGGCTAGGCCTGGCCACACTACCTGACGCTGTGGGGTAGCAACGGAACCCCTACCGCTGCTCCGGGGTACATCCGCTGTCCCTACGGGCACGCGGGGGCTAGGCCTGGCCGCCCTACCTCACCCTCCGGGCTCGGCGTGGCGTCCCTGCCTGATCCTGCGGCGCAGTACTGGTACCCTACCGGTAATTGGGGGTAGTACCGGTACCCCTACCGCTGCTCCGGGGTACGCCTGCTCTCCATACGGGCGCTCTGGGCTAGGCTTGGCCACCTAACTGGGTCTCTTCGGTAGGCCTCGCCTCCTTAACTGATGCTGCGAGGTAGACCTGGCCTCCCTATCTGATTCTTCGGGGTAGGCCTCGAGTCCCTACCTGACGCTGCGGGGTAGTACCGGTACCCCTACCGCTGCTCCGGGGTACGCCTGCTGTCCGTACGGGCACTCCGGGCTAGGCCTGGCCACACTACCTGACCCTCCAGGGCAGGCCTGGCCTCCCTACCTGACGCTCCGGGCTCAGCCTGGCGTCCCTACCTGACGCTGCGGGGTAGTACCGGTACCCCTACCACTGCTCCAGGATACACCTGCTGTCCTTACGGGTGCTCCGAGCTAGGCCTCGCCTTCCTACCTCAACCCCTGGGGTAGGGCCTGGCCTCCCAGCCGGACGCTCCGGTCTCGGCCTGGCGTCCCTACCTGACGCTGCAGGGTAGTACCGGTACCCCTACCGCTGCTCCAGGATACACCTGCTGTCCGTACGGGTGCTCCGAGCTAGGCCTCGCCTCCCTACCTCAACCCCTGGGGTAGGGCATGGCCTCCCAACCTGACGCTCCGGGCTCGGCCTGTCGTCCCTACCTGACGCTGCGGGGTAGTACCGGTACCCCTACCGCTGCTCCGGGGTACGTCTGCTGTCCGTACGGGCGCTCCGGGCTAGGCCTGGCCACCCTACCTGACCCTCCAGGGCAGGCCTGGCCTCCCTACCTGACGCTCCGGGCTCGGCCTGGCGTCCCTACCTGACGCTGCAGGGTAGTACCGGTAACCCTACCGCTGCTCCAGGATACACCTGCTGTCCTTACGGGTGCTCCGAGCTAGGCCTCGCCTCCCTAACGCAACCCCATGGGTAGGGCATGGCCTCCCTACCTGACGCTCCGGGCTCGGCCTGGCGTCCCTACCTGACGCTGCAGGGTAGTACCGGTAACCCTACCGCTGCTCCGGGGTACGCCTGCTGTCCGTACGGGCACTCCGGGCTAGGCCTGGCCAGCCTAACTGGGCCTCTGCGGTAGGCCTGGCTGGCCTCCTTAAGTGATGCTGCGAGGTAGGCCTGGCCTCCCTATCTGATGCTTTGGGGTAGGCCTCGAGTCCCTACCTGACGCTGCGGGGTAGTACCGGTACCCCTACCGCTGCTCCAGGATACACCTGCTGTCCGTACGGGTGCTCCGAGCTAGGCCTCGCCTCCCTACCTCAACCCCTGGGGTAGGGCCTGGCCTCCCAACCTGATGCTCTGGGGTAGGCCTGGCGTCCCTACCTGACGCTGCGGAGTAGTACTGGTACCCCTACCGCTGCTCCGGGGTACGCCTCCTGTCCGTACGGGCGCTCCGGGCTAGGCCTGGCCACCTAACTGGGCCTCTGCGGTAGGCCTGGCCTCCTTAACTGATGCTGCGAGGTAGGCCTGGCCTCCCGATCTGATGCTTCGGGGTAGGCCTCGAGTCCCTACCTGACGCTGCGGGGTAGTACCGGTACCCCTACCGCTGCTCCGGGGTACACCTGCTGTCCGTACGGGCGCTCTGGGCTAGGCCTGGCCACCCTACCTGACCCTCCAGGGCAGGCCTAGCCTCCCTACCTGACGCTCCGGGCTCGGCCTGGCGTCCCTACCTGACACTGCGGGGTAGTGCCGGTACCCCTACCGCTGCTCCGGGGTACGCCTGCTGTCCTTACGGGCGCTCCGGGCTAGGCCTGGCCACCCTACCTGACCGTCCAGGGCAGGCCTGGCCTCCCTACCTGATGCTCCGGTCTCGGCCTGGCGTCCCTAGCTGACGCTGCAGGGTAGTACCGGTACCCCTACCGCTGCTCCAGGATACACCTGCTGTCCTTACGGGTGCTCTGAGCTAGGCCTCACCTCCCTACCGCAACCCCACGGGTAGGGCCTGGCCTCCCTACCTGACGCTCCGGGCTCGGCCTGGCGTCCCTACCTGACGCTGCGGGGTAGTACCGGTACCCCTACCGCTGCTCTGGGGTACGCCTGCTGTCCGTACGGGCGCTCCGGGCTAGGCCTGGCCACCTAACTGGGCCTCTGCGGTAGGCCTGGCCGGCCTCCTTAACTGATGCTGCTAGGTAGGCCTGGCCTCCCTGTCTGATGCTTCGGGGTAGGCCTCGAGTCCCTACCTGACGCTGCGGGGTAGTACCGGTACCCCTACCGCTGCTCCGGGGTACGCCTGCTGTCCGTACGGGCGCTCCGGGCTAGGCCTGGCCACCCTACCTGACCGTCCAGGGCAGGCCTGGCCTCCCTACCTGACCCTCCAGAGCAGGCCTGGCCTCCCTACCTGACGCTCCGGGCTCGGCCTGGCGTCCCTGCCTGACGCTGCAGGGTAGTACCGGTACCCCTACCGCTGCTCCAGGATACACCTGCTGTCCGTACGGGTGCTCCGAGCTAGGCCTCGCCTCCCTACCTCAACCCCTGGGATAGGGCCTGGCCTCCCTACCTGACGCTTTGGGCTCGGCCTGGCGTCCCTACCTGACGCTGCGGGGTAGTACCGGTACCCCTACCGCTGCTCCGGGGTACGCCTGCTGTCCGTACGGGCGCTCCGGGCTAGGCCTGGCCACCCTACCTGACCCTCCAGGGCAGGCGTGGCCTCCCTACCTGACGCTCCGGGCTCGGCCTGGCGTCCCTACCTGACGCTGCAGGGTAGTACCGGTACCCCTACCGCTTCTCCAGGGTACTCCTGCTGTGCGTACGGGTGCTCCGGGCTAGGCCTGGCCACCCTATCTGGGCCTCTGCGGTAGGCCTGGCCTCCTTAACTGATGCTGCGAGGTAGGCCTGGCCTCCCTACCTGATGCTTCAGGGTAGGCCTCGAGTCCCTACCTGATGCTGCGGGGTAGTACCGGTACCCCTACCGCTTCCCCAGGATACACCTGCTGTCCGTACGGGTGCTCCGAGCTAGGCCTCGCCTCCCTACCTCAACCCCTGGGGTAGGGCCTGGCCTCCCAGCCGGACGCTCCGGGCTCGGCCTGGCGTCCCTACCTGACGCTGCAGGGTAGTACCGGTACCCCTACCGCTGATCCGGGGTACGCCTGCTGTCCGTAAGGGCGCTCCGGGCTAGGCCTGGCCACCCTAACTGGGCCTCTGCGGTAGGCCTGGCCTCCTTAACTGATGCTGCGAGGTAGGCCTGGCCTCCCTACCTGATGCTTCGGGGTAGGCCTCGAGTCCCTACCTGACGCTGCGGGGTAGTACCGGTACCCCTACCGCTGCTCCAGGATACACCTGCTGTCCGTACGGGTGCTCCGAGCTAGGCCTCGCCTCCCTATCTCAACCCCTGGGGTAGGGCCTGGCCTCCCAGCCGGACGCTCCGAGCTCGGCCTGGCGTCCCTACCTGACGCTGCAGGGTAGTACGGGTACCCCTACCGTTGCTCCGGGGTAGGCCTGCTGTCCGTACGGGCGCTCCGGGCTAGGCCTGGCCACCTAACTGGGCCTCTGCGGTAGGCCTGGCCTCCTTAACTGATGCTGCGAGGTAGGCCTGGCCTCCCTATCTGATGCTTCGGGGTAGGCCTGTCGTCCCTACCTGACGCTGCGGGGTAGTACCGGTACCCCTACCGCTGCTCCGGGGTACGCCTGCTGTCCGTACGGGTGCTCCGGGCTAGGCCTGGGCACTCTATCTGGGCCTCTGCGGTAGGCCTGACCTCCCTACCTGATGCTCCGGGCTCGGCCTGGCGTCCCTACCTGACGCTGCAGGGTAGTACCGGTACCCTTACCGCTGCTCCAGGATACACCTGCTGTCCTTACGGGTGCTCTGAGCTAGGCCTCGCCTCCCTACCTCAACCCCTGGGGTAGGGCCTGGCCTCCCTACCTGACGCTCCGGGCTCGGCCTGGCGTCCCTACCTGCCGCTGCAGGGTAGTACCGGTACCCCTACCGCTGCTCCGGGGTACGCCTGCTGTCCGTACGGGCGCTCCGGGCTAGGCCTCGCCTCCCTACCACAACCCCATGGGTAGGGCATGGCCTCCCTACCTGACGCTCCGGGCTCGGCCTGGCATCCCTACCTGACGCTGCAGGGTAGTACCGGTAACCCTACCGCTGCTCCGGGGTATGCCTGCTGTCCGTATGGGCGCTCCGGGCTAGGCCTGGCCACCCTAACTGGGCCTCTGCGGTAGGCCTGGATGGCCTCCTTAACTGATGCTGCGAGGTAGGCCTGGCCTCCCTACCTGATGCTTCAGGGTAGGCCTCGAGTCCCTACCTGACGCTGCGGGGTAGTACCGGTACCCCTACCGCTTCTCCAGGATACACCTGCTGTCCGTACGGGTGCTCCGAGCTAGGCCTCGCCTCCCTACCTCAACCCCTGGGCTAGGGCCTGGCCTCCCAGCCGGACGCTCCGGGCTCGGCCTGGCGTCCCTACCTGACGCTGCAGGGTAGTACCGGTACCCCTACCGCTGCTCCGGGGTACGCCTGCTGTCCGTAAGGGCGCTCCGGGCTAGGCCTGGCCACCCTAACTGGGCCTCTGCGGTAGGCCTGGCCTCCTTACCTGATGCTGTGGGGTAGGCCTCGAGTCCCTACCTGACGCTGCGGGGTAGTACCGCTACCCCTTATTTGGTGCTCCGGGGTAGTACCGGTACCCCTTATTTTGCGCTCCGGGGTAGTACCGGTACCCCTGCTGGTACTCCGGGGTACACCGGCTGTCCCTCCTAGCGCTCTGGGTTAAGACCCGCCCTCCCTACCTTACCCTCCGGGCTAGGCCTGGCGTCCCTACCTGATCCTGCAGGGTATAACTAGGACCCCTACCCGATACTCGGGGGTAATACCGGTGCCCCTACCGCTGCTCCGGGGTAGGCCTGCTGCCCGTACGGGCCCTCCGGGCTACGTCTTGCCACCCTAACTGAGCCTCTGGGGTAGGCCTGGTTTCCCTATCTGATGCCGCGGGGTAGGTCTGGCCTCCCTACCTGACACTGCGGGGTAGTACCAGTACCTGTACCGCTGCTCCAGGGTACTCCTGCTGTCCGTACGGGTGCTCCGAGCTAGGCCTTGGCTCCCTACCTCAACCCCTGGGGTAGGCCTGGCCTCCCCACCTGATGCTGCGGGGTAGGCCTGGCCTCTGTACCTGATGCTGCGGGCTCGGCCTGGCATCCCTACCTGACGCTGTGGGGTAGTAACGGTACCCCTACAGCTGCTCCGGGGTACATCCGCTGTCCCTACGGGCACGCGGGGGCTAGGCCTGGCCGCCCTACCTGACCCTCCGGGCTTGGCGTGGCGTCCCTACCTGACGCTGCGGGGTAGTACCGGTACCCCTACCGCGGCTCCGGGGTACGCCTGCTGTCCGTACGGGTGCTCTGAGCTAGGATTGGCCACCCTACCTGACCCTCCAGGGTAGGCCTGGCCTCCTTACCTGATGCTCCGGGCTCGGCCTGGCGTCCCTACCTGATCCTGCGGCGCAGTACCGGTACCCCTACCGGTACTCGGGGGTAGTACCGGTACCCCTACCGCGGCTCCGGGGTACGCCTGCTGTCCGTACGGGCGTTCCGAGCTAGGCCTGGCCACCCTAACTGAGCCTCTGGGGTAGGCCTGGCCTCCTTACCTGATGCTCCGGGCTCGGCTTGGCGTCCCTACCTGACGCTGCGGGGTAGTACCGGTACCCCTACCGGGGCTCCGGGGTACGCCTGCTGTCCGTACGGGTGCTCTGAGCTAGGCCTGGCCACCCTACCTGACGCTGTGGCGTAGGCCTGGCGTCCCTACCTGATCCTGTGGGGCAGTACCGGTACCCCTACCGGTACTCCGGGGTACATCCGTTATCCCTACGGGCACGCGGGGGCTGGGCCTGGCCGCCCTACCTCAGCCTCCGGGCTAGGCCTGGCGTCCCTACCTGACGCTGCAGGGTGGTACTGGTACCCCCATCGGTACACGGGGGTAGTACCGGTACCCCTGCCGCTGCTCCGGGGTACTCCTGCTGTCCGTACGGGTGCTCCAACCTAGGCCTCACCTCCCTACCTCAACCCCTGGGGTAGGCCTGGCCTCCCTACCTGATGCTCCGGGCTCGGCCTGGCGTCCCTACCTGACGCTGCGGGGTAGTACCGGTACCCCTACCGGTACTCCGGGGTACATCCGCTGTCCCTACGGGCACGCGGGGGCTAGGCCTGGCCGCCATACCTCACCCTCCGGGCTCGGCGTGGCGTCCCTACCTGATCCTGCGGCGCAGTACCGGTACCCCTACCGGTACTCGGGGGTAGTACCGGTACCCCTACCGCTGCTCCGGGGTACGCCTGCTGTCCGTACGGGCCCTCTGGGCTAGGCTTGGCCTGCCTACCTTACCCTCCAGGGTAGACCCGGCCTCCCTACCTGATCCTCCAGGGTAGGCCTGGCATCCCTACCTGACGCTCCGGGGTAGTACCGGTGCCCCTCATTGGTACTCCGGGGTGGAACCGGTACCCCTACTCGTACCCCGGGGTGCACCTGCTGTCCCTCCTAGCGCCCGGGACTAGACCCGCCCTCCCTTACCTGACCCTCCGGGGTAGGCCTGGCCTCTGTACCTGATGCTCCGGACTCGGTCTGGCGTCCCTACCCGACGCTGCGGGGTAGTACCGCTACCCCTTATTTGGTGCTCCGGGGTAGTACCGGTACCCCTTATTTTGCGCTCCGGGGTAGTACCGGTACCCCTGCTGGTACTCCGGGGTATACCGGCTGTCCCTCCTAGCGCTCTGGGTTAAGACCCGCCCTCCCTACCTCACCCTCCGGGCTAGGCCTGGCGTCCCTACCTGATCCTGCAGGGTATAACTAGGACCCCTACCCAATACTCGGGGGTAATACCGGTGCCCCTACCGCTGCTCCGGGGTACGCCTGCTGTCCGTACGGGCGCTCCGGGCCAGGCCTGGCATCCCTACCTGACGCTGTGGGGTAGTAACGGAACCCCTACCGCTGCTCCGGGGTACATCCGCTGTCCCTACGGGCACGCGGGGGCTAGGCCTGGCCGCCCTACCTCACCCTCCGGGCTCGGCGTGGCGTCCCTACCTGATCTTGCGGCGCAGTACTGGTACCCTACCGGTACTCGGGGGTAGTACCGGTACCCCTACCGCGGCTCCGGGGTACGCCTGCTCTCCATACGGGCGCTCCGGGCTAGGCTTGGCCACCTAACTGGGTCTCTGCGGTAGGCCTCGCCTCCTTAACTGATGCTGCGAGGTAGACCTGGCCTCCCTACCTGATTCTTCGGGGTAGGCCTCGAGTCCCTACCTGACGCTGCGGGGTAGTACCGGTACCCCTACCGCTGCTCCGGGGTACGCCTGCTGTCCGTACGGGCGCTCCGGGCTAGGCCTGGCATCCCTACCTGACGCTGTGGGGTAGCAACGGAACCCCTACCGCTGCTCCGGGGTACATCCGCTGTCCCTACGGGCACGCGGGGGCTAGGCCTGGCCGCCCTACCTCACCCTCCGGGCTCGGCGTGGCGTCCCTACCTGATCCTGTGGCGCAGTACTGGTACCCTACCGGTACTCGGGGGTAGTACCGGTACCCCTACCGCTGCTCCGGGGTACGCCTGCTCTCCATACGGGCGCTCCGGGCTAGGCTTGGCCACCTAACTGGGTCTCTGTGGTAGGCCTCGCCTCCTTAACTGATGCTCCGGGGTAGGCCTGGCGTCCCTACCTGACGCTGCGGGGTAGTACCGGTACCCTTACCGCTGCTCCAGGATACACCTGCTGTCCTTACGGGTGCTCCGAGCTAGGCCTCGCCTCCCTACCTCAACCCCTGGGGTAGGGCCTGGCCTCCCAGCCGGACGCTCCGGGCTCGGCCTGGCGTCCCTACCTGACGCTGCGGGGTAGTACCGGTACCCCTACCGCTGCTCCGGGGTACGCCTGCTGTCCGTACGGGCGCTCCGGGCTAGGCCTGGCCTCCCTACCTCAACCCCTGGGGTCGGCCTGGCCTCCCTACCTGATGCTCCGGGCTTGGCCTGGTGTCCCTACCTGTACGCTGCGGGGTAGTACCGGTACCCCTACCGCTGCTCCGGGGTACGCCTGCTGTCCGTACGGGCGCTCCGAGCTAGGCCTGGCCACCCTAACTGAGCCTCTGGGGTAGGCCTGGCCTCCCTACCTGATGCTGCGGGGTAGGCCTGGCGTCCCTACCTGACGCTGCGGGGTAGTACCGGTACCCCTGCCGCTGCTCCGGGGTACGCCTGCTGTCCGTACGGGTGCTCCGAGCTAGGCCTGGCCACCCTAACTGAGCCTCTGCGGTAGGCCTGGCCTCCCTACCTGATGCTGTGGGGCAGGCCTGGCCTCCCTACCTGATGCTGCGGGCATCGGCCTGGCGTCCCTACCTGATCGCTGCGGGGTAGTACCGGTACCCCTACCGGTACTCCGGGGTACATCCGCTGTCCCTACGGGCACGCGGGGGCTAGGCCTGGCCGCCCTACCTCAGCCTCCGGGCTCGGCGTGGCGTCCCTACCTGACCCTGCAGGGCAGTACCGGTACCCCTACCGGTACTCGGGGGTAGTACCGGTACCCCTGCCGCTGCTCCGGGGTACTCCTGCTGTCCGTACGGGTGCTCCGACCTAGGTCTCACCTCCCTAACTGAGCCTCTGGGGTAGGCCTGGCTTCCCTACCTGATGCTCCGGGCTCGGCCTGGCGTCCCTACCTGACGCTGCGGGGTAGTACCGGTACCCCTACCGGTACGCCGGGGTACATCCTGCTGTCCGTACGGGCCCGCGCGGGCTAGGCCTGGCCGCCCTACCTCACCCTCCGGGCTCGGCCTGGCGTCCCTACCTGATGCTGCGGCGCAGGACCGGTACCCCTACCGGTACGCGGGGGTAGTACCGGTACCCCTACCGCTGCTCCGGGGTACGCCTGCTGTCCGTACGGGCGCTCTGGGCTAGGCTTGGCCTGCCTACCTGACCCTCCAGGGTAGGCCTGGCCTCCCTACCTGATGCTGCGGGGTAGTACCGGTACCCCTACCGGTGCTGCGGGGTAGTCTGCTGTCCCTACCTGACGCTGTGGGGTAGTACCGGTACCCCTACCGCTGCTCCGGGGTACGCCTGCTGTCCGTACGGGTGCTCCGAGCTAGGCCTCGCCTCCCTACCTCAGCCCCTGGGGTAGGGCCTGGCCTCCCTAGCTGACGCTCCGGGCTCGGCCTGGCGTCCCTACCTGACGCTGCAGGGTAGTACCGGTAACCCTGCCGCTGCTCCGGGGTACTGCCTGCTGTCCGTACGGGCGCTCCGGGCTAGGCCTGGCCACCCTAACTGGGCCTCTGCGGTAGGCCTGGCCTCCCTACCTGATGCTTCGGGGTAGGCCTCGAGTCCCTACCTGACGCTGCGGGGTAGTACCGGTACCCCTACCGCTGCTCCAGGATACACCTGCTGTCCGTACGGGTGCTCCGAGGCTAGGCCTCGCCGCCCTACCTCAGCCTCTGGGCTAGGCCTGGCGTCCCTACCTGACGCTCCGGGGTGGTACCTGGTGTCCCTACCTGTACGCGGAGGGTAGTACCGGTACCCCTACCGCTGCTCCGGGGTACGCCTGCTGTCCGTACGGGCCCTCCGGGCTAGGCCTGGCCACCTAACTGGGCCTCTGCGGTAGGCCTGGCCTCCCTAACCTGATGCTTCGGGGTAGGCCTCGAGCCCCTACCTGACGCTGCAGGGTAGTACCGGTACCCCTACCGCTGCTCCGGGGTACGCCCGCTGTCCGTACGGGCGCTCCGGGCTCGGCCTGGCCACCCTACCTGACCCTCCAGGGCAGGCCTGGCCTCCCTACCTGACGCTCCGGGCTCGGCCTGGCGTCCCTACCTGACGCTGCAGGGTAGTACCGGTACCCCTACCGCTGCTCCAGGATACACCTGCTGTCCTTACGGGTGCTCCGAGCTAGGCCTCGCCTCCCTACCGCAACCCCATGGGTAGGGCCTGGCCTCCCTGCCTGACGCTCCGGGCTCGGCCTGGCGTCCCTACCTGACGCTGCAGGGTAGTACCGGTAACCCTACCGCTGCTCCGGGGTACGCCTGCTGTCCGTACGGGCCCTCCGGGCTAGGCCTGGCCTCCCTACCTCAACCCCTGGGGTCGGCCTGGCCTCCCTACCTGATGCTCCGGGCTTGGCCTGGTGTCCCTACCTGACGCTGCGGGGTAGTAACCGCGCCCCTACCAGTGCTGCGGGGTACGCCTGCTGTCTGTATGGGTGCTTTGAGATAGGAATGGCCACCCTACCTGACCCTCCAGGGTAGGCCTGGCCACCCTACCTGATGCTGCGGGGTAGGCCTGGCGTCCCCGCCTGACGCTGCGGGGTAGTACCGGTACCCCTACCGCTGCTCCGGGGCACGCCTGCTGTCCGTACGGGCGCTCCGGGCTAGGCCTGGCCACCCTAACTGGGCCTCTGCGGTAGGCCTGGCCTCCCTACCTGATGCTGTGGGGTAGGCCTGGCCTCCCTACCTGACCCTCCGGCATAGGCCTGGCGTCCCTACCTGATCCTGTGGGGCAGTACCGGTACCCCTACCGGTACTCCGGGGTACATCCGTTGTCCCTACGGGCACGCGGGGGCTGGGCCTGGCTGCCCTACCTCAGCCTCCAGGCTAGGCCTGGCGTCCCTACCTGACGCTGCAGGGTAGTACCGGTACCCCCATCGGTACACGGGGGTAGTACCGGTACCCCTACCGCTGCTCCGGGGCACGCCTGCTGTCCGTACAGGCGTTCCGAGCTAGGCCTGGCCACCCTAACTGAGCCTCTGGGGTAGGCCTGGTTTCCCTACCTGATGCTGTGGGGTAGGCCTGGCGTCCCTACCTGACGCTGCGGGGTAGTACCGGTACCCCTACCGCTGCTCCGGGGTACGCCTGCTCTCCGTACAGGCCCTCCGGGCTAGGCTCGGCCTGCCTACCTGACCCTCCGGGGTAGGCCTGGCCTCCCTACCTGATGCTGCGGAGTAGGCCTGGCGTCCCTACCTGACGCTGCGGGGTAGTAACCGCGCCCCTACCGCTGCTGCAGGGTACGCCTGCTGTCTGTACGGGTGCTCTGAGACAGGAATGGCCACCCTACCTGACCCTCCGGGGTAGGCCTGGCCTCCCTAACCTGATGCTCCGGGGTAGGCCTGGCGTCCCTGCCTGACGCTGCAGGGTAGTACCGGTACCCCTACCGCTGCTCCGGGGTACGCCTGCTGTCCGTACGGGCCTCCGGGCTAGGCCTGGCCACCTAACTGAGCCTCTGCGGTAGGCCTGGCCTCCCTACCTGATGCTTCGGGTAGGCCTCGGCCCCTACCTGACGCTGCGGGGTAGTACCGGTACCCCTACCGGCTCCGGGGTACACCGTTGTCCGTACGGGCGCGCGGGCTGGCCTGGCCGCCCTACCTCAGCCTCCGGGCAGGCCTGGCCTCCCTACCTGACGCTGCAGGGTCGACCGGTCCCCCATCGGCAGGGGAGTACCGGTACCCTACCGCTGCTCCGGGGCACGCCTGCTGTCCGTACAGGCGTTCCGAGCTAGGCCTGGCCACCCTAACTGAGCCTCTGGGGTAGGCCTGGTTTCCCTACCTGATGCTGTGGGGTAGGCCTGGCGTCCCTACCTGACGCTGCGGGGTAGTACCGGTACCCCTACCGCTGCTCCGGGGTACGCCTGCTCTCCGTACAGGCCCTCCGGGCTAGGCTCGGCCTGCCTACCTGACCCTCCGGGGTAGGCCTGGCCTCCCTACCTGATGCTGCGGGGTAGGCCTGGCGTCCCTACCTGACGCTGCGGGGTAGTAACCGCGCCCCTACCGGTGCTGCAGGGTACGCCTGCTGTCTGTACGGGTGCTCTGAGACAGGAATGGCCACCCTACCTGACCCTCCGGGGTAGGCCTGGCCACCCTACCTGATGCTGCGGGGTAGGCCTGGCGTCCCCGCCTGACGCTGCGGGGTAGTACCGGTACCCCTACCGCTGCTCCGGGGCGCGCCTGCTGTCCGTACGGGCGCTCCGGGCTAGGCCTGGCCACCCTAACTGCGCCTCTGCGGTAGGCCTGGCCTCCCTACCTGACCCTCCAGGATAGGCCTGGCGTCCCTACCTGATCCTGTGGGGCAGTACCGGTACCCCTACCGGTACTCCGGGGTACATCCGTTGTCCCTACGGGCACGCGGGGGCTGGGCCTGGCCGCCCTACCTCAGCCTCCGGGCTAGGCCTGGCGTCCCTACCTGACGCTGCAGGGTAGTACCGGTACCCCCATCGGTACACGGGGGTAGTACCGGTACCCCTACCGCTGCTCCGGGCTACGCCTGCTGTCCGTACAGGCGTTCCGAGCTAGGCCTGGCCACCCTAACTGAGCCTCTGGGGTAGGCCTGGTTTCCCTACCTGATGCTGCGGGGTAGGCCTGGCGTCCCTACCTGACGCTGCGGGGTAGTACCGGTACCCCTACCGCTGCTCCGGGGTACGCCTGCTGGTCGTACAGGCCCTCCGAGCTAGGCCTGGCCACCCTAACTGAGCGTCTGGGGTAGGCCTGGCCTCCTTACCTGATGCTCCGGGGTAGGCCTGGCCTCCCTACCTGACGCTGCGGGGTAGTACCGGTACCCCTACCGCTGCTCCGGGGTACGCCTGCTGTCCGTACGGGCCCTCCGGGCTAGGCCTGGCCACCCTACCTGACAATCCGGGGTAGGCCTGGCCTCCCTACCTGATGCTCCGGGCTCGGCCTGGTGTCCCTACCTGATCCTGCGGGGTAGTGCCGGTACCCCTACCGCTGCTCCGGGGTGCGCCTGCTGTCCGTACGGGCCCTCCGAGCTAGGCCTGGCCACCCTACCTGACCCTCCGGGGTAGGCCCGGCCTCCCTACCTGATGCTCCGGGCTCGTCCTGGTTTCCCTACCTGACGCTGCGGGGTAGTACTGGTACCCCTACCGGTACTCCGGGGTACACCTGCCGTCCCTACGGGCGCGCGAGGGTAGACCCGCCCTCCCTACCTGATCCTCCGGGGTCGTCCTGGCCTCCCTACCTGATTCTGCAGGCTGGTACCGGTATCCCTACCGGCGCTCCGGGGTAGACCTGGCGGCCCTTCTGGCGCCTGGCGGCCCTAGCTGATCCTCCGGGGTAGGCCTGGCCTGGCCTCCTTACCTGTGCCTCCGGGTAAACCTGGCCACGCTGCGGGGTCGGCCTGCCCTCCCTGGCCGCGCTCTGGGCTGGGCCTGATTAATTTAGCAAGACCGCTCCAGGATTCCATTTTCAAAAATTTATTACGTCTGACATCTTGTCTTTCACCGCGCACGCACGCACGCACGCACGCACGCAAGGCACGCGTCGAAAACGTGAGAGCAAATCGTTACCCACAGTCGGTGTACTTTATCGGTAATGACTTCTTCGGGAAGAGGTGCCGACGCTGCTCTCTCGTCTCTGTACGAGTCGGTGGCCATCGGGGTACCGCGTAGCACCGTTGGCGTGAGATTCACTCCTAAACGAATACAGAATCGATACGCTATGAATCGTCATCGATTGAAGTTATTAACAGTTGACGAGCAATGCTGGTTTGTATCGTTTATGGATCGTCACCTACCGATTGATTTAACGGTATGCGGTAACACTCTTTCAGGCAGTTCACTAAATAACAAAACTCATTCGTTCATTCGTGCTAGGTGTGCATCCCTTCATGCTTATTTGTTAAGTAATTACCGAGGATGACGCGCGCACGCCTTCCCTAGGCCGGCTCCCGTTCCTCACCTGGCGCTCGTTCTCGACCGAGTCGTTCGTTACGAACGTGAGCTCGACCCGGCGGACGTTAATTAATTCCAGCAGAAGTCGGCCCGTATCGCCCTGTCGAAAACTATTAATTCACGCGTGAGTTACTCGTTAATCCTTCCTTACCTTCCTTAACCGTAGGGCCGGCGCACGTTACTTCTATCGACAATTCGTGGGGAGCGATAGATTAATCCCTGTCCTAAGCCGGCCCTGCCCCGCCGGCCTCCGTGCAGACCGCCCACCCGCCCCTGTCCCAGACGAGTTCTGTGTTAGGAAGCGCAGCGCCCGCACCCCGTGCCTTTTTTATTATCATTCCCTTATCTATTTATTTTCTTGGTCTTTCCTCCCCAGCCCCACCCTTGCCTTTTTTTCATTCTTTGCCTTGCCGTCAGGGGCTGCGGACCGGGAAGAGGTGGCGGCGGCGGCGGCCCCCGTCCCGTCCCGTCCCGTCCCGTCCCATCCCGTCCGCCGTGGCGAGCCCGGCCGGCCCGCCGAAGGAGGGCGGGCGGCTGTAGAGCCTGGCGGGTGGCGGCCCTCCACCCTGTCTCTCCCGGGCAGGGCCTCTTCTCGATCCACCGACATTCGAGCAAAAGCCAGTTCGTCCCGCTCGTCCGGCTCTGCCGTGACGGGTGGCCGAGGGGTCGCGCGGCCCTCGCGCGTTCCCCGCCCGTCGGTCGTGACCGGTACCTGATCGGGTCCCTCCTGGCTCAGAGGAGGAGGCGGCGGCGGCGGCGGCTCATCACTGGGCTACCTCTGCGGGGGTCCGGCCTCCCAGGCACCGGGGTGGCGCAAAGCTGCTTTCGGCCGAGGGCAGGGGCGGAGAGCCCCTTCCCCGTCTCCTCGAGACCTGGCCGGAGGGGAGAAAAGCACAGCCCGTCAGCCGGACGCTCCTTTTGCCCGCACCTTCCCCCTACCCCGCCGCGTTTTCCCGGGACGGGCCTCCATCCCGAGAAAGCCTCTCCAAGGACGCGGCCGGCCTCCGAGGGGCGGCGGTCTCGCAGGCCTCTGAAGAAAGTCAGTCGGCTGCCTGACAAGCGGTCCCCGTGGCCGAGGCCGACTTGGCCGAGGCCGACTTAGCCGAGCATCCTCGGAGACGAGGAGCTCGCGTGGCCGCCGTGCCGGCTGACCGGCCCACCCCGGGGCCGTTTCCCCCGCTCCCGTCGCTGAAGGAGCGGGCCCCCCCCCACCACCTAAGGCCGCTGGGCCCGTCCTCACCGCTCGAACGCATCCCGCCGGCGACGGAGCCGCTGACGGCCCTCTGTTAGAAGCGCGTCGCGCCTCTCCGGCAGCCCTGGCTGGGGCCCTGGAGCCCCAGGTCTCTGCCCAGGCCGAGGCACGGGGCTGCTGCTTTCCCAGGGACGGGTCCGACCGGGAGCCGAGCGCATCGCCCGTAGGCAGGCACGGGCGCAGGCCGGACATCGACGCGGCCGACAACGCGGGCTGTAACAGAGAAAGCGGCGTTATTGACACCGTTACAAATCTGTCTCGTTTCCCTCTGCGTGCGCGCCCGCACCCCGCCAAAACAGGCCCCCGGCCCGAACGCCCACCGCCCGCTGCTGCACGCGCTCACCCGCCCTTCGACGCACGCGCGCGTGGGCGTGCATCCCTCCCCCAAACAGGGCCGCAGGCCAAACCCTCCGCCCGCTGCCGCACTCACACGCACGTGCGCTCACGCGCGCGCGCACCCCCGAACAGGCCCCCCACCGCCACCCGGCTCGAACCACCCGCCCGCCGCCTCGCTCACACACGTGCGCTCACGCGCACACGCACCACCCCCCCCAAACAGGTCCCCGGCCCAAACCTCCTGCCCGCCACCGCACCCGCTCGCACGTGCCTACACACGTGCGCACCCCCCCCGCAACAGGCCCCCCGGCCCAAACCCTCCACCCGCTGCCCCGCTCACAGTCGTGCGCTCAAAACGCGCACGTGCGCACCCCCCCTCCGAAACAGGCCCCCGGGCCGACACCCCCCCCCCCGGCCCGCCGCTGCAGGCACACCCCGCCCCCCCCCGCAGCCCACCCCCCCACCCCCCCCCCGCCACGCAGGTCGCGGCGAGCCTGGCTGCCCCTGCTCCCGCCTTCCGCCAGCAGGTTTGCCGCTCCGGGCATGGAAGGCGGGAGACCTTAGGACCCTGCGGCGTCCCTGCCGGCTCCGTGCCCGGGCGGGAGAGGGGGGCTCCCCGGCGCCCTGCCGTCTCTAAACCCCAGCTGCCGAGTCCCTCTCCTGCCGTACCCGTGGCCCCGCTCCCGCCCTCCCGCCAGCAGGTTTGCCGCTCCGGGCATGGAAGGCGGGAGACCTTAGGACCCTGCGGCGTCCCTGCCGGCTCCGTGCCCGGGCGGGAGAGGGGGGCTCCCCGGCGCCCTGCCGTCTCTAAACCCCAGCTGCCGAGTCCCTCTCCTGCCGTACCCGTGGCCCCGCTCCCGCCCTCCCGCCAGCAGGTTTGCCGCTCCGGGCATGGAAGGCGGGAGACCTTAGGACCCTGCGGCGTCCCTGCCGGCTCCGTGCCCGGGCGGGAGAGGGGGGCTCCCCGGCGCCCTGCCGTCTCTAAACCCCAGCTGCCGAGTCGCTACCCTGCCGTGCCCGTGCCCCGGCTCCCGCCTTTCTTTCTCAGTCAGCCACGCACTCGCCCTGCTGCACTCCTGCCCGCCCCCGCCGCGGGTGGAAAACTAAACGACCGGAGGGGGTGGACGGGGACGGGGACGGGGGACAGAAGTAAAAAAAAATCCAACCGATCCAAACAGAAATCTTCTCCGAAAAGAGACACCATCCCCCCTCGCCAGCCTACCTCTGCGCCAGGCTCCCCTCCTGCTCGCCAGCCGCTCTCGCCCGCCTCTTTGCCAGCCTCCTTTCCCTGCCGCTGCTGCCGCCACGGCTGAGCAGCAGACCGTTGCCGTGGCGGGAAACACCACAGTTTCCGGGGGCCCCGTTGCCGGGCTGCAGACCACCCCCCACCCCCACCCCCCCTACCCCCGTCTCCGGGGCGCCGGAGAGTCTGCAATCGGGCGGGGCCGGGGGGGTGAGGGGGGCTGCACCTACTGGCCTGCAGGTCCGGCACTGCAGCGCGGGGAGGGAGGGGGAGCACACCCGTGCAGGGGGCTGTGTATCTGTGTGTGCCTGCGTAGCTCTGTCTGTGTGTGTGTGTGCGCGCGCGCGCGTGTGTCGCGGGGGGGGGGGGGGCTGGCGGTGCCTGCAGGATCGCAGATATGTATTTTAAAGTATTTATTTTATTAAAAAAAGTAAAACGTCAAAAAAAAAAAAAAACGCAAGGGGGGGGGGGAGAAATTAAAAACATACCACCCCCCCCCCCCGCGCCAAAAAGCCCAACACCGCAAAAAACAAAACCAAAAGTCGGTGAGCACCCAGCAGCGCCGGGACCGGGACCCGAACCTGGCAAGGGGCGACCAGTCCTGAAGGCACCCAGTGAACAGCGAACTCGCGCCGGGGAGCCGGGCAGTTCGTGCTGGGGGCTGCCACCTCTGCCCAGTCCCCCGCAGACAGAAAGGGGGGGGGGGGGCGGCGGCGGAGCGGAGGGGCTGGCCGGGGTGGTGAAGCTGGCAAGTACCTGGCAGCCACCGGGTCGGAGCAGGTGTGTGCGTGCACGTGCATGAGAACGACAAGGGTGGAAGGGGGGTCAGAAAAGAAAAATTTTTTGAAAAACTGGTTTTTGTTAATATTTTATTGAAATTTTCTACCGAAATCAATAAAGGCGAAATAACTCTTGCATCAGACAGTACGTTTAAACATGCCCCCTTGTCGTAGAAGTGGTTCAATCTTGGGAAGGGGAGGGGGAAAGAAATGCCGTCCGGGAGAACCGGGACAGGGTGGCCCTTTTATCAGATTCGCTTCAATCTCGACAGGAAAAAAAAAAAACGAAAAAACGAACCAAAATTAGGCGCACCTGCCCCCCCCGCCGCCCTCCCCCGGAGCACCGAGCGGCCACCAGGTCTACCCGGCTCCGCAGCCAGCCGCCAGGTCTACCTGGCTCCGGAGGCCGGCGCGGCCGCCGGCGGCGCCCGGGGAACGCGGGGTGTCGCTGCCGGAGCGCCCGGTGGAAAGGGCCGCCAGGTCTACCCGGCTCCGCGGCCGGCTGCCAGGTCTACCCGGCTCCGGAGGCCGGCGCGGCCGCCGGCGGCGCCCGGGGAACGCGGGGTGTCGCTGCCGGAGCGCCCGGTGGAAAGGGCCGCCAGGTCTACCCGGCTCCGCGGCCGGCTGCCAGGTCTACCCGGCTCCGGAGGCCGGCGCGGCCGCCGGCGGCGCCCGGGGAACGCGGGGTGTCGCTGCCGGAGCGCCCGGTGGAAAGGGCCGCCAGGTCTACCCGGCTCCGCGGCCGGCTGCCAGGTCTACCCGGCTCCGGAGGCCGGCGCGGCCGCCGGCGGCGCCCGGGGAACGCGGGGTGTCGCTGCCGGAGCGCCCGGTGGAAAGGGCCGCCAGGTCTACCCGGCTCCGCGGCCGGCTGCCAGGTCTACCCGGCTCCGGAGGCCGGCGCGGCCGCCGGCGGCGCCCGGGGAACGCGGGGTGTCGCTGCCGGAGCGCCCGGTGGAAAGGGCCGCCAGGTCTACCCGGCTCCGCGGCCGGCTGCCAGGTCTACCCGGCTCCGGAGGCCGGCGCGGCCGCCGGCGGCGCCCGGGGAACGCGGGGTGTCGCTGCCGGAGCGCCCGGTGGAAAGGGCCGCCAGGTCTACCCGGCTCCGCGGCCGGCTGCCAGGTCTACCCGGCTCCGGAGGCCGGCGCGGCCGCCGGCGGCGCCCGGGGAACGCGGGGTGTCGCTGCCGGAGCGCCCGGTGGAAAGGGCCGCCAGGTCTACCCGGCTCCGCGGCCGGCTGCCAGGTCTACCCGGCTCCGGAGGCCGGCGCGGCCGCCGGCGGCGCCCGGGGAACGCGGGGTGTCGCTGCCGGAGCGCCCGGTGAAAGGGCCGCCAGGTCTACCCGGCTCCGGCGGCACTTAGCCGCATTTCTGGGTCTGGGAGGTAGACCTGATAGCCCCGCCACTTTCTCGGAGCTGGCGAAGGGGTCGCTGTTTTTCGCTGCCTCCAGTTACGTCATCGTAAAAGTCGGTGTCATTGGCAGGTCTCCCCGGTGGGCAGGGACGGCACTCTTGGAGCCGGCCGGGGGCGGGGACGTGATCTCCCGTACTATAGGAGGTAGTGGTGACTGATGCACGGAGCAGCGCTAGTGAGCGGCTGCAATGCCTACGGCTCAGCCGGCGAAGTGGGGCGCTGGGCGGCCGTTGTGGTGGTGGTTTCCCTGGTGGTTCGGCTTGTTTTCTGTCTGTTCGGCATGGTTGTCTCCCGGTGTTTTCCAAGTAACCAGCCGGGCGCCTGCAAGGGTCCGGCAGGCTCCGGTGGCTGTGGACCGACTGGTGCGAGAAACAAAGGTGGATTCCGCAGGGCAAAGCCCGGTGGCCGGCGGCGGCCACCGGCACTCGAACGCTGGAAGACCGGGGGGAGTCGAGCCTGCCTCGGCTTTCCCCCGGCCCCCGAGGGCCCGATGATGGCAAAAGTGACTGCTGGTATATGCGAGGGCAGGTGCCCGTGAGCGTCCAGCCGGGTGCCTGCGAGGGTCCGGCAGGCACCGGTGGCTGTGGACCGACTGGTGCGAGAGACAAAGGTGGATTCCGCAGGGCAAAGCCCGGTGGCCGGCGGCGGCCACCGGCACTCGAACGCTGGAAGACCGGGGGGAGTCGAGCCTGCCTCGGCTTTCCCCCGGCCCCCGAGGGCCCGATGATGGCAAAGGTGAGTGCTGGTATATGCGAGGGCAGCTGCCCGTGAGCGTCCAGCCCGCCGCGGCCGCCGCCGGCTCCTGAGGGCCTGGGGATGGGCGGGCGAGGTGGCGGCACCTCGTCCTTTTTAGTCTGGCCTTAAGCTGGAGCGGGCAGAGTTGGCAGCCGGTCCCGGTGGCCGGCAGCCGGATGCAGACGGCTGGGGGGTTTCGTGCGTGCCCGCAGCTTCCCCCAGCCCCCGAGGGCCCGATGATGGCACAGGCGAGGGGCCGCAGCGCCTCGTCCTGTTTTTGCCGGCATGAGCCATACGTGGGCGGCCTGTGGCGTCCGGCCTGCCCCGGCTTGCCTGGTTGCAGGAGGGCTCGGTGGAAAGGTCTGCAGCGTTGTACGGGCAGAGGTGGCGGCACCTCGTCGCTTTTTCTCCGGCCCTAAGCCGGAGCCCATGCACGAATTGGGCAGAGCGCAAGCGGCAGCTGGTCCTGGTGGCCGGCAGCCGGGTGCAGACGGCTGGGGGGTCTCGTGTGTGCCGCAGCTTCCCCCAGCTCCCGAGGGCCCGATGATGGCACAGGCGAGAGGCCGCAGCGCCTCGTCCTGTTTTTGCCGGCATGAGCCATACGTGGGCGGCCTGTGGCGTCCGGCCTGCCCCGGCTTGCCTGGTTGCAGGAGGGCTCGGTGGAAAGGTCTGCAGCGTTGTACGGGCAGAGGTGGCGGCACCTCGTCGCTTTTTCTCCGGCCCTAAGCCGGAGCCCATGCACGAATTGGGCAGAGCGCAAGCGGCAGCTGGTCCTGGTGGCTGGCAGCCGGGTGCAGACGGCTGGGGGGTCTCGTGTGTGCCGCAGCTTCCCCCAGCTCCCGAGGGCCCGATGATGGCACAGGCGAGAGGCCGCAGCGCCTCGTCCTGTTTTTGCCGGCATGAGCCATACGTGGGCGGCCTGTGGCGTCCGGCCTGCCCCGGCTTGCCTGGTTGCAGGAGGGCTCGGTGGAAAGGTCTGCAGCGTTGTACGGGCAGAGGTGGCGGCACCTCGTCGCTTTTTCTCCGGCCCTAAGCTGGAGCCCGCAAAGCGGGAAGAAAATTGCGGCTGTACCTGGTGGCTGGCAAGCCAAATGCAGGCGGCTGGGGGTGTCTAGCTTCAGTGGCATTCCCCGGCCCCGAACACCTGTGCGTGGCATGGGTCCAGGTGCGTTTCTTTTTTTCTTCCCCGATGGCAAGCGGTTGCCTGTGGGGCGTGCAAAGACCGGCAGCCGGTGGTGGTTGCTGGCACTCGAACGCTGGAAGAGCCGGGGGAGTTGAGCCTGCCGTGGCCTTCCCCCGGTCCCGTTGACCTCTCTCAAGGGAATCGTTGTCTGGAGCCGGGAGGCCCATGGCACCTCCTGCTCCCCGGTTTGACTGATCCAGACCCACAGGCAGCGCCCGCTGAGGCGTCCTCGGGTACGTCGGAGAGCCTCCACGGCGGGCCGGCTCTGCCGGTGATCAGGCCGTTGGAGCACCTCTTGCAGGCGTTGCCCTCACTTGCACGCAGAGCCCCCGCACCTGCCGTCCACCCCCGGGTGGTGACGGGTGCGAGTGGCCGTCGCTGTCCCAGGACCCGTGGCCGTGGGGCCTCCGCTCCTTTACTGATCGATGA
This sequence comes from Necrosyrtes monachus, assembly GCA_037953605.1. Classification (NCBI taxonomy): domain Eukaryota; kingdom Metazoa; phylum Chordata; class Aves; order Accipitriformes; family Accipitridae; genus Necrosyrtes; species Necrosyrtes monachus. Next base: position 21,616 of record JAZGTQ010000529.1, on the reverse strand, counting down.
GGCATTTAGGGCGCGTCGGAGGGGCTTCCCGGCGGGCCGGCTCTGCCGGTGTTCAGGCTGGTGTTGCACCCCTCCGCAGACGTTGCCCTCTCACTCGCACGCAGAGCCCCCGCACCTGCCGTCCACCCCCGGGTGGTGACGGGTGTGAGTGGCCGTCGCTGTCCCAGGACTTGTGGCCGTGGGGCCTCCGCTCCTTTACTGATCGATGAGGCGTTTAGGGCGCGTCGGAGGGGCTTCCCGGCGGGCCGGCTCTGCCGGTGTTCAGGCTGGTGTTGCACCCCTCCGCAGACGTTGCCCTCTCACTCGCACGCAGAGCCCCCGCACCTGCCGTCCACCCCCGGGTGGTGACGGGTGCGAGTGGCCGTCGCTGTCCTAGGACTTGTGGCCGTGGGGCCTCCGCTGCTTCCCCTTTCCCCTTCCCTTACTGATCGATGAGGCATTTAGGGCGCGTCGGAGGGGCTTCCCGGCGGGCCGGCTCTGCCGGTGTTCAGGCTGGTGTTGCACCCCTCCGCAGACGTTGCCCTCTCACTCGCACGCAGAGCCCCCGCACCTGCCGTCCACCCCCGGGTGGTGACGGGGGCGAGTGGCCGTCGCTGTCCCAGGACTTGTGGCCGTGGGGCCTCCGCTGCTTCCCCTTTCCCCTTCCCTTACTGATCGATGAGGCGTTTAGGGCGCGTCGGAGGGGCTTCCCGGCGGGCCGGCTCTGCCGGTGTTCAGGCTGGTGTTGCACCCCTCCGCAGACGTTGCCCTCTCACTCGCACGCAGAGCCCCCGCACCTGCCGTCCACCCCCGGGTGGTGACGGGGGCGAGTGGCCGTCGCTGTCCCAGGACTTGTGGCCGTGGGGCCTCCGCTGCTTCCCCTTTCCCCTTCCCTTACTGATCGATGAGGCCTTTCGGGTCGCGTCGGAGAGGGCCCTCGGCGGGCCGGCTCTTCTGTGCTCCCCGTAATAGGGAGTCACGGCAGTGTCCGGTGTTCAGGCAGGGTGGTCTCCTTTCCAATTCGCTTCCCGTTGCATGCGAAGTGTTGTCCTCCACCCCCCGAGCATAGGGGGCCGCGATGGCGGCAGTGTCGTCCTCCCCTGCTCAGCGGGGTTCCTCGGGCTTCTTTACTGAACCGGGCTGTGTGACGGCCGCGTGGCCCCGCGAGCCCTCAGGTGTCCTAAAACACGCGAGGCGCCGGTGCTGGCCTCGGTCCGGGTACCCGTGGGTGCCGGCCGCAAGCAGCGCTGGGCGGTGGGGCGGCTGAGCCAAGAAAACGGGGAAAGAAGGCGAGTGTGGGCTGCACCTGCCCGGGTGGGCCCCGAGGCGTGCCGCGGGCGGCAGGGGGGCGTCCCCCTCCGCCGCTGCCGTCTCTGCTGCGTCGGCTCTTCGTGCCGCTCCCCTGCCTGCTGCAGAGCGAGCCGCCCTGGCAGAGGGCCTGGGTCCCGTGGTCACACCCGTCTCGGCGGGTCGCTGTCTCCTCTAGCACGTCCGGTGCTCCCGCGGCAGGGGAGCGAGTCCCTCTCCCCCTCCCGCCGATCGCCTGCGATCTGCAGCCGGCCCGGCTTCGGGGGCGGGTCAGCCCCAGCCGGCCGGTGCCGCGCGGAGCGGGCGCGTGGCCGCGCGTGTCCCCGTCT
>JAZGTQ010000529.1:0-7500 GCA_037953605.1 Necrosyrtes monachus | reverse complement strand
CCCTACCTCACCCTCCGGGCTCGGCGTGGCGTCCCTACCTGATCCTGCGGCGCAGTACCGGTACCCCTACCGGTACTCGGGGGTAGTACCGGTACCCCTACCGCTGCTCCGGGGTACACCTGCTGTCCGTACGGGCGTTCCAAGCTAGGCCTGGCCACCCTAACTGAGCCTCTGGGGTAGGCCTGGCCTCCTTAGCTGATGCTCCGGGCTCGGCTTGGCGTCCCTACCTGACGCTGCGGGGTAGTACCGGTACCCCTGCCGCTGCTCCAGGGTACTCCTGCTGTCCGCACGGGTGCTCTGAGCTAGGCCTGGCCACCCTACCTGACGCTGCGGCGTAGGCCTGGCGTCCCTACCTGATCCTGTGGGGCAGTACCGGTACCCCTACCGGTACTCCGGGGTACATCCGTTGTCCCTACGGGCACGCGGGGGCTGGGCCTGGCCGCCCTACCTCAGCCTCCGGGCTAGGCCTGGCGTCCCTACCTGACGCTGCAGGGTGGTACCGGTACCCCCATCGGTACACGGGGGTAGTACCGGTACCCCTACCGCTGCTCCGGGGCACGCCTGCTGTCCGTACAGGCGTTCCGAGCTAGGCCTGGCCACCCTAACTGAGCCTCTGGGGTAGGCCTGCTTTCCCTACCTGATGCTGTGGGGTAGGCCTCGAGTCCCTACCTGACGCTGCGGGGTAGTACCGGTACCCCTGCCGCTGCTCCAGGGTACTCCTGCTGTCCGTACGGGTGCTCCGAGCTAGGCCTCACCTCCCTACCTCAACCCCTGGGGCAGGCCTGGCCTCCCTACCTGATGCTGCGGGCTCGGCCTGGCGTCCCTACCTGACGCTGCGGGGTAGTACCGGTACCCCTACCGGTACTCCGGGGTACATCCGCTGTCCCTACGGGCACGCGGGAGCTAGGCCTGGCCGCCCTACCTCACCCTCCGGGCTCGGCGTGGCGTCCCTACCTGACCCTGCGGCGCAGTACCGGTACCCCTACCGGTACTCGGGGGTAGTACCGTTACCCCTGCCGCTGCTCCGGGGTACTCCTGCTGTCCGTACGGGTGCTGCCAACCTAGGTCTCACCTCCCTACCTCAACCCCTGGGGTAGGCCTGGCCTCCCTACCTGATGCTCCGGGCTCGGCCTGGCGTCCCTACCTGACGCTGCGGGGTAGTACCGGTACCCCTACCGGTACGCCGGGGTACATCCGCTGTCCCTACGGGCACGCGGGGGCTAGGCCTGGCCGCCCTACCTCACCCTCCGGGCTCGGCGTGGCGTCCCTACCTGATCCTGCGGCGCAGGACCGGTACCCCTACCGGTACTCGGGGGTAGTACCGGTACCCCTACCGCTGCTCCGGGGTACGCCTGCTGTCCGTACGGGTTTCCTCCCTCTGGGCTAGGCTTGGCCTGCCTACCTGACCCTCCAGGGTAGGCCTGGCCTCCCTACCTGATGCTGCGGGGTAGTACCGGTACCCCTACCGGTGCTGCGGGGTAAGTCTGCTGTCCTCCCTTCTGCTCCTACGATCTGGTACCTGCGTCCCTACCTGACGCTGTGGGGTAGTACCGGTACCCCTACCGCTGCTCCGGGGTACGCCCGCTGTCCGTACGGGTGCTCCGAGCTAGGCCTCGCCTCCCTACCTCAACCCCTGGGGTAGGGCCTGGCCTCCCTACCTGACGCTCCGGGCTCGGCCTGGCGTCCCTACCTGACGCTGCAGGGTAGTACCGGTAACCCTACCGCTGCTCCGGGGTATGCCTGCTGTCCGTACGGGCGCTCCGGGCTAGGCCTGGCCACCCTAACTGGGCCTCTGCGGTAGGCCTGGCCTCCCTACCTGATGCTTCGGGGTAGGCCTCGAGTCCCTACCTGACGCTGCGGGGTAGTACCGGTACCCCTACCGCTGCTCCAGGATACACCTGCTATCCGTACGGGTGCTCCGAGCTAGGCCTCGCCTCCCTACCTCAACCCCTGGGGTAGGGCCTGGCCTCCCAACCTGATGCTCCGGGGTAGGCCTGGCGTCCCTACCTGACGCTGCAGGGTAGTACCGGTACCCCTACCGCTGCTCCGGGGTACGCCTGCTGTCCGTACGGGCCCTCCGGGCTAGGCCTGGCCACCTAACTGGGCCTCTGCGGTAGGCCTGGCCTCCCTAACCTGATGCTTCGGGGTAGGCCTCGAGCCCCTACCTGACGCTGCAGGGTAGTACCGGTACCCCTACCGCTGCTCCGGGGTACGCCCGCTGTCCGTACGGGCGCTCCGGGCTCGGCCTGGCCACCCTACCTGACCCTCCAGGGCAGGCCTGGCCTCCCTACCTGACGCTCCGGGCTCGGCCTGGCGTCCCTACCTGATGCTGCAGGGTAGTACCGGTACCCTTTCCTACCCTACCGCTGCTCCGGGGCACGCCTGCTGTCCGTACAGGCGTTCCGAGCTAGGCCTGGCCACCCTAACTGAGCCTCTGGGGTAGGCCTGGTTTCCCTACCTGATGCTGTGGGGTAGGCCTGGCGTCCCTACCTGACGCTGCGGGGTAGTACCGGTACCCCTACCGCTGCTCCGGGGTACGCCTGCTCTCCGTACAGGCCCTCCGGGCTAGGCTCGGCCTGCCTACCTGACCCTCCGGGGTAGGCCTGGCCTCCCTACCTGATGCTGCGGGGTAGGCCTGGCGTCCCTACCTGACGCTGCGGGGTAGTAACCGCGCCCCTACCGGTGCTGCAGGGTACGCCTGCTGTCTGTACGGGTGCTCTGAGACAGGAATGGCCACCCTACCTGACCCTCCGGGGTAGGCCTGGCCACCCTACCTGATGCTGCGGGGTAGGCCTGGCGTCCCCGCCTGACGCTGCGGGGTAGTACCGGTACCCCTACCGCTGCTCCGGGGCGCGCCTGCTGTCCGTACGGGCGCTCCGGGCTAGGCCTGGCCACCCTAACTGCGCCTCTGCGGTAGGCCTGGCCTCCCTACCTGACCCTCCAGGATAGGCCTGGCGTCCCTACCTGATCCTGTGGGGCAGTACCGGTACCCCTACCGGTACTCCGGGGTACATCCGTTGTCCCTACGGGCACGCGGGGGCTGGGCCTGGCCGCCCTACCTCAGCCTCCGGGCTAGGCCTGGCGTCCCTACCTGACGCTGCAGGGTAGTACCGGTACCCCCATCGGTACACGGGGGTAGTACCGGTACCCCTACCGCTGCTCCGGGCTACGCCTGCTGTCCGTACAGGCGTTCCGAGCTAGGCCTGGCCACCCTAACTGAGCCTCTGGGGTAGGCCTGGTTTCCCTACCTGATGCTGCGGGGTAGGCCTGGCGTCCCTACCTGACGCTGCGGGGTAGTACCGGTACCCCTACCGCTGCTCCGGGGTACGCCTGCTGGTCGTACAGGCCCTCCGAGCTAGGCCTGGCCACCCTACCTGAGCGTCTGGGGTAGGCCTGGCCTCCTTACCTGATGCTCCGGGGTAGGCCTGGCCTCCCTACCTGACGCTGCAGGGTAGTACCGGTACCCCTACCGGTACTCGGGGGTAGTACCGGTACCCCTACCGCTGCTCCGGGGTACGCCTGCTGTCCGTACGGGCCCGCCGGGCTAGGCCTGGCCGCCCTACCTGACCCTCCGGGGTAGGCCTGGCCTCCCTACCTGATGCTGCGGGGTCGGCCTGGTGTCCCTACCGGATCGCTGCGGGGTAGTACCGGTACCCCTACCGCTGCTCCGGGGTACGCCTGCTGTCCGTACGGGCGCTCCGAGCTAGGCCTGGCCACCCTACCTGAGCCTCCGGGGTAGGCCTGGCCTCCCTACCTGATGCTCCGGGCTCGGCCTGGCGTCCCTACCTGACGCTGCGGGGTAGTACCGGTACCCCTACCGGTACTCCGGGGTACATCCTGCTGTCCCTACGGGCGCGCGGGGGTAGGCCTGGCCGCCCTACCTGACCCTCCGGGGTCGGCCTGGCGTCCCTACCTGATCCTGCGGCGCAGTACCGGTACCCCTACCGGTACTCGGGGGTAGTACCGGTACCCCTACCGCTGCTCCGGGGTACACCTGCTGTCCGTACGGGCACTCCGGGCTAGGCCTGGCCACCCTACCTCAGCCTCCGGGCTAGGCCTGGCCTCCCTACCTGATGCTGCGGGGTCGGCCTGGTGTCCCTACCTGATCCTGCGGGGTAGTACCGGTACCCCTACCGCTGCTCCGGGGTACGCCTGCTGTCCGTACGGGCGTTCCGAGCTAGGCCTGGCCACCCTAACTGAGCCTCTGGGGTAGGCCTGGTTTCCCTACCTGATGCTGCGGGGTAGGCCTGGCGTCCCTACCTGACGCTGCGGGGTAGTACCGGTACCCCTGCCGCTGCTCCAGGGTACTCCTGCTGTCCGTACGGGTGCTCCGAGCTAGGCCTCGCCTCCCTACCTCCCCCCGGGGTAGGCCTGGCCTCCCTACCTGATGCTGCGGGCTCGGCCTGGCGTCCCTACCTGACGCTGTGGGGTAGTACCGGTACCCCTACCGGTACTCCGGGGTACATCCGCTGTCCCTACGGGCACGCGGGGGCTAGGCCTGGCCGCCCTACCTCACCCTCCGGGCTCGGCGTGGCGTCCCTACCTGATCCTGCGGCGCAGTACCGGTACCCCTACCGGTACACGGGGGTAGTACCGGTACCCCTACCGCTGCTCCGGGGTACGCCTGCTGTCCGTACGGGCGCTCCGGGCTAGGCCTGGCCACCCTAACTGAGCCTCTGCGGTAGGCCTGGCCTCCCTACCTGATGCTTCGGGGTAGGCCTCGAGTCCCTACCTGACGCTGCGGGGTAGTACCGGTACCCCTGCCGCTGCTCCGGGGTACTCCTGCTGTCCGTACGGGTGCTCCAACCTAGGCCTCACCTCCCTACCTCAACCCCTGGGGTAGGCCTGGCCTCCCTACCTGATGCTGCGGGCTCGGCCTGGCGTCCCTACCTGACGCTGCGGGGTAGTACCGGTACCCCTACCGGTACTCCGGGGTACATCCGCTGTCCCTACGGGCACGCGGGGGCTAGGCCTGGCCGCCCTACCTCACCCTCCGGGCTCGGCGTGGCGTCCCTACCTGACGCTGCGGGGTAGTACCGGTACCCCTATCGGTGCTCCGGGGTAGTACCGGTACCCCTTATTTTGCGCTCCGGGGTAGTACCGGTACCCCTGCTGTACTCCGGGGTACACCGGCTGTCCCTCCTAGCGCTCTGGGTTAAGACCTGCCCTCCCTACCTGACCCTCCGGGGTAGGCCTGGCGTCCCTACCTGATGCTGCAGGGTATACCTAGGACCCCTACCCGATGCTCGGGGGTAGTACCGGTACCCCTACCGCTGCTCCGGGGTACGCCTGCTGTCCGTACGGGTGCTCCGAGCTAGGTCTCGCCTCCCTAACTCAACCTCTGGGGTAGGCCTGGTCTCCCTACCTGATGCTGCGGGGTAGGTCTGGCCTCCCTACCTGACGCTGCGGGGTAGTACCGGTACCCCTACCGCTGCTCCGGGGTACGCCTGCTGTCCGTACGGGCGCTCCGGGCTAGGCCTGGCCACCCTAACTGGGCCTCTGCGGTAGGCCTGGCTGGCCTCCTTACTGATGCTGCGAGGTAGGCCTGGCCTCCCTACCTGATGCTTCGGGGTAGGCCTCGAGTCCCTACCTGACGCTGCGGGGTAGTACCGGTACCCCTACCGCTGCTCCAGGATACACCTGCTGTCCGTACGGGTGCTCCGAGCTAGGCCTCGCCTCCCTACCTCAACCCCTGGGGTACGGCCTGGCCTCCCAACCTGATGCTCCGGGGTAGGCCTGGCGTCCCTACCTGACGCTGCGGGGTAGTACCGGTACCCCTACCGCTGCTCCGGGGTACGCCTGCTGTCCGTACGGGCCCTCCGGGCTAGGCCTGGCCACCTAACTGGGCCTCTGCGGTAGGCCTGGCCTCCCTAACTGATGCTGCGAGGTAGGCCTGGCCTCCCTACCTGATGCTTCGGGGTAGGCCTCGAGTCCCTACCTGACGCTGCGGGGTAGTACCGGTACCCCTACCGCTGCTCCGGGGTACGCCCGCTGTCCGTACGGGCGCTCCGGGCTAGGCCTGGCCACCCTACCTGACCCTCCAGGGCAGGCCTGGCCTCCCTACCTGATGCTCCGGGCTCGGCCTGGCGTCCCTACCTGACGCTGCAGGGTAGTACCGGTACCCCTACCGCTGCTCCGGGGTACGCCTGCTGTCCGTACGGGCGCTCCGAGCTAGGCCTGGCCACCCTAACTGAACCTCTGGGTAGGCCTGGCCTCCCTACCTGATGCTGCGGGGTAGGCCTGGCGTCCCTACCTGACGCTGCGGGGTAGTACCGGTACCCCTACCGCTGCTCCAGGATACACCTGCTGTCCGTACGGGTGCTCCGAGCTAGGCCTCGCCTCCCTACCTCAACCCCTGGGGTAGGGCTGGCCTCCCAACCTGATGCTCCGGGGTAGGCCTGGCGTCCCTACCTGACGCTGCGGGGTAGTACCGGTACCCCTACCGCTGCTCCGGGGTACGCCTGCTGTCCGTACGGGCGCTCTGGGCTAGGCCTGGCCACCTAACTGGGCCTCTGCGGTAGGCGCTGGCCTCCCTAACTGATGCTGCGAGGTAGGCCTGGCCTCCCTACCTGATGCTTCGGGGTAGGCCTCGAGTCCCTACCTGACGCTCCGGGGTAGGCCTCGAGTCCCTACCGCACCCCAGGGTAGGCCTGGCCTCCCTACCTGACGCTCCGGGCTCGGCCTGGCGTCCCTACCTGACGCTGCGGGGTAGTACCGGTACCCCTACCGCTGCTCCAGGATACACCTGCTGTCCTTACGGGTGCTCCGAGCTAGGCCTCGCCTCCCTCCGCAACCCCATGGGTAGGGCCTGGCCTCCCTACCTGACGCTCCGGGCTCGGCCTGGCGTCCCTACCTGACGCTGCGGGGTAGTACCGGTACCCCTACCGCTGCTCCAGGATACACCTGCTGTCCGTACGGGTGCTCCGAGCTAGGCCTGGCCTCCCTACCTCAACCCCTGGGGTAGGCCTGGCCTCCCTACCTGATGCTCCGGGCTCGGCCTGGCGTCCCTACCTGACGCTGCGGGGTAGTACCGGTACCCCTACCGCTGCTCCGGGGTACGCCTGCTGTCCGTACGGGCGCTCCGGGCTAGGCCTGGCATCCCTACCTGACGCTGTGGGGTAGCAACGGAACCCCTACCGCTGCTCCGGGGTACATCCGCTGTCCCTACGGGCACGCGGGGGCTAGGCCTGGCCGCCCTACCACACCCTCCGGGCTTGGCGTGGCGTCCCTACCTGATCCTGCGGCGCAGTACTGGTACCCTACCGGTACTCGGGGGTAGTACCGGTACCCCTACCGCTGCTCCGGGGTACGCCTGCTCTCCATACGGGCGCTCCGGCCTAGGCTTGGCCACCTAACTGGGTCTCTGCGGTAGGCCTCGCCTCCTTAACTGATGCTGCGAGGTAGACCTGGCCTCCCTTCCTGATTCTTCAGGGTAGGCCTCGAGTCCCTACCTGACGCTGCGGGGTAGTACCGGTACCCTTACCGCTGCTCCGGGGTACG
>JAZGTQ010000110.1:0-21639 GCA_037953605.1 Necrosyrtes monachus | reverse complement strand
CCACTCCCCATTAGACTTTCGCACTGGCCATATGGGACTATTAAAGGGTGAGCGAGTTTTGCTGATCACTCCTTGGCTCTCCATTTGGCCAATCAACTTGGCCAAACTCCTATATCCACACCCCCTCCTCACTCAGATTTGCAGTTAGAGCCACGGCTCTCTCACCGAGCAAGCGCAAGGCTGAGCTCGAGGTTGCAGGCATCCTGAGGACAGAATCCCCCTTTAACAGTGGCTGACCCACTTTCTGTAAACCCGGAGTGGTATCGGGACAGTTAATGGGCCAGAGAGAGACAGAGAGAAAGGAGCTAGGATGTGCCTGCTGGGAACTTGGCTTCAACCCCCCAATATAACAGTTCCTAAATTATACAAAGTGGAACAGCTTCCCTGGGAGCAGACTCCCTGCAGCCCCTCAGCCTGCCCAGACGCCTGCTACTGGGGCACTATTCGCCTTTGTGCTAAAGTCCATCCTTCAAAACGGGCAAACAGATCTAAATAGAACTTTCTTTTCCCTTCACTGAGCTAAATAACAGGGATCTCCTTTTAGTTTTTCTTTCTTCCTGTCTGAGGAAGGAGGTAAGCACCTAACTGCAGAAGAGTTGTGCCCAAGACCCTGAACTGCAGGTGGCCTGTGCTGCCAGCCCAGAGCTGAGCAGGGGATTATTTAGGACAGATGGGATTCAGGCTTTTGCCTTTTACTTGCCCATTCCTCCTTTGTAACTTGCAGGCTTCTTTTTTGGATCCTCGACTTTTGCTGTGATGTCTGGGCGCTTGCTGCAGCCTGAGAGTCTTCTGGACAAAACGAGACACATGTCTTGAGAGGCCACAGCCCAACCACTAATTGCCTACATCTCTACTAAGCAACATCAACAATAACTTTCTTAGGAGGGGTGCATCATCAAATTGGTGACACAGAATTCAAAGATTGTTTTTCTAGGCCACTTTAATTTAACAGAAAATTGGAGATTTGGGCTCAGAAATACAAAATACTTCAAAGCCGAAACACTCTTTGTAGCTGCTACTTTGCTTAATCTTGTTTGAAAGAAGTACTTGGCAATTTGAACATATTTTCCACATCAATTCAACCAGATTTGTTTACATTCAACCTTTAAATCTAAAACCTATACAAATCCAAACTAAAAACATAGCACTATGCTCATAATTTTTACCTCACTTTTTAAGCATCTTTTGCCCCAAATATTTGTATTCTGATTATATTCCAATACTATCTCTCGGAAGTTATAGAGCACTTTTTTCACTTGAGTGCAATTTAGTTAGCTTATGTCCTGAAAATACTTCATTCCTGACGACTAACAAAATTCACAGTGCAAAATGAGATACAGCATCTCCCTGTGCAATGCTAGGCGCCTTGGGCAGCGGACCTCAGAAACAGGACAAACAGAGAGTGCCTAAGCTTATCAGGGATGAAGCAAAGAGGAAAAGGCATCTAATTAACCCTACTCAAAGATCCAAGCGTGATCTTCAAACACAAACTTTCTTCTGCAACTGAATGTCTAAGACTGAGTTTCCTTTGTGTTTAATAAATAAATAAATAAATAGATAAATAAAGACAGAAAAGAGACAGAGACTGTACTTGGCTTCAATAAGGGCTAACAGCAGAGTTGTCAGAGACCTGGTGAGGAACACAGGAGACTGGGGTGTGATTCATCTGACTAAACGTGGATGTCTCTCATGTAGACACCCATGTCCGAGCCAACCTTGGCCCCATTTTTAGGCAACAGAGAGTTGAGTCAGTATAACCAGTGAGTTCAGGGTACTGTTTATCTTATCCTAAAGTAAATGCTTATATATTTGGTCAGAAAGAGCATGCACTAGATTCACTGATTTTATTCACTATAGCTCCTTTAAAATAAAATAGGACCTCATGCCAGTTGTGCAGGCAGAGACGATTACAACTGCATTACAGATACACAACTGAGGTCAGACAAATCACAGTCCACCTCTGCTCTAGCCAGGTTGGCTCAAGACCGTGAATTTACATCTCCCTCACCTCCAAAACAGCTCCCGTAACCCCCAGAAGAAGGGAAATGACAGATTCGCCTGTAAAAGCTCTTCCACTTCCTATGAGCAATGACACTAGTCACTGGACCAGAGAAAGAGAGTGTCCTAGTTTCAGCTGGGATAGAGTTAACTGTCTTCCTAGTAGCTGGTACGGTGCTATGTTTTGAGTTCGGTATGAGACGAATGTTGATAACACTGATGTTTTCAGTTGTTGCTAAGTAGTGTTTAGACTAAAGTCAAGGATTTTTCAGCTTCTCTTGCCCGGCCAGCGAGAAAGCTGGAGGAGCACAAGAAGTTGGCACAGGACACAGCCAGGGCATCTGACCCAAAGTGCCCAACAGGGTATTCCATACCATCTGATGTCCCATCTAGTATAGGAACTGGGGGGAGTGGGGGCAGGGAATCGCCGCTCGGGGACTAGCTGGGTGTCGGTCGGCGGGCGGTGAGCAATTGTACTGTGCATCATTTGTACATTCCAATCCTTTCATTATTGCTGTTGTCATTTTATTAGTGTTATCATTATCATTATTAGTTCCTTCTTTTCTGTTCTATTAAACCGTTCTTATCTCAACCCGTGGGTTTTACTTCTTTTCCCGATTTTCTCCCCCATCCCACTGGGTGGGGGTGGAATGAGTGAGCGGCTGCGTGGTGCTTAGTTGCTGGCTGGGGTTAAACCACGACACGTGTGAAGTGCAAATCCAGACAGCTTGTGAATACGGGGGCGTTTGGATGGAGCAGCGCATGTCCTCTGCCACGCAGTCCCTGCTGGTTACATTTTTTGGAGTAGGTGGGAAGAGTTCGAATTGATAGGACTGGTTTCCTGCCCTTTGTGGAAGGGCAGGCAGGCAGGCTGGGACCGGCAGTGGGACACCTGTATGCTTAAGTCAGTCACGCAGACGTCTCCAAGGTTGCAGTGTGCCCCAGTGTACAGAGGTGGGCAGAATGATGCTTAATGAGCGGTTTCCTATCTGTGTCATGAGTCTGTTAGAAAAATGAACTTAAGCGCTCTCTAGATTTAATCTAATAAGTAAAGGTACTGGCTGGGGGAAGAAACAATACGAAGTATAATATGAAGCCCTAAAATCTCCTTACTTGCGGTAAGATTATGTATCATTTCATATATTATTGTGCATTTAAATATAACTTTAAATTAGAGCATACTGACCTACTGAATTGGACAGAAGTCCTCCATAATAATGCTCCTTCAAATGCATTGCTGTTATGCACAGCCTGTGCAAATTCTACCTCACGCAAGAGTTGATGCTGTACTGTACAAAGTGGATGTCTCCTTTGCAATATGTTCCCTTGTAACTGTTTGACTTGACTCGCTGTGAAACATTTCAGTGTTGTCACAAACGACAGCCCTGCACTTTGTTGTAAAAAAATTATAAAATCACCCAAACTGCAGCAGTGTGATGAAGGTTTGCAGCAGCCACTCAGCCATCTGTTCCTTATAAAGTGTTCCATTTTTGGAGAAGGGAGGAAACCAAGTCAGACAATTTCGAGAAGAGATTTTGCTTCATAATTCTGTGGTATTGAAATTTTTATGTTCAAGTGTTCTCTTTTGCTGGCTGGATTTGCCTTTTTCCTATTTTTTTGAAACCAGCCCTTTCATTACACTTTAGAAGAACAATGTCTCATTTCACGTAATGGCACTGAAACCAAGTACAATAAATAGTAAACTTTGCACTGTAGCCACAAATCAGCCGTTTCCTCAAGTACTTTGACTTGCCAGAGGGAGCCACTTGTGCGGACACCGAGGAGCCCCAAATGCGCCAAATGTTGTATCAGCCTGTGGGATGTTTCTCTTCTTGCCAGGACAGAAGAACTGTAGGAGTGATGTTATGTGATGGTTTGTTGGTTGGTTTTTTTTTTTCTTGTCAGGCGATCAGGGAGATGATACGTTTCTTGTGATGACAAGCCACAAAATCCAGAGCAGTATTTGACTCCTCTGCAGCAGAAAGAAGTTACAGTACAGCATTTGGAAACAAAGCTGACGGAATCTGAGAGCCAACTTAAAGAAATGTATCTTGCCCTTCAGAAATCAGAGTTAGAAAGATTTATTCAGGAGCATTTAGGGGTGGGAGTCCTGAATGTTTTCACTCGTTTCTGGGCCACATAAAGTTTTCAGGAAGAAATTTGCAATATGATCAGTCTGATTAGGTTGCTTTCAGGGGTTTCAGGTTTCACAGCACGCTCAGTGAATATGTACCATGCAGTTTAGTTAGGAATATGGCTGTCTCTTTTCCCCTTTTTGAACTTCCCCAATAGAACATTTTTAAAGGATAATGTTTTATCAGTCTGATTTAGCATTGAGACCTTTTATATGTAAGAGAGTTTCTAGCTGCAAGCATGTACTTCCTTAGTCTCCTGTTCTACCTCACTCAGTGAAATATGACTACAAATGTCCCCCTTCTCCCCTACTGAAAGAAAAGCTCTTAGCCAAACCAGTGTGCCCGCTTGTGTTTTTGTTGCTTGGATATCGACTTTTTCACAATAGCCCTTTGACTTCATAGCTCAGCAAAGAAGTGACCATGTGCATTACACAGGAACAGATATCGTCTCTTTTACTAAAGCTGCAGTCTGAGAGCTGGCTCTCCAGCACACAAAACCCAAGCGGGAGCAAAGGGGTGTTTGCATGGAGCCCCAAGGCAGAGTCCCAGGGACCCCTTGGTCCAGCTCGGGATAGCCCGACCTCTGCATCTGCGAGGGCTGGATCTCAGGTAGGGGCCCCCTCTCCCCACTTGTTTGCAAGTCAAGGCAGCAGCCTCTGGCTCCACGCTGGGCTGGGTGGGTGCAAAGCAAGCCAGGTGCCTGCAGCCCCGAGCCGTCCTGCTGTCTGTGGCCAGTGTTGGCTCTGGCTGTACGTGACGAGCTGCTGTCAGGCACGGGGGACGCATCCAGGCAGCTGTTTCTCATTGCCTCCAGGGTGAGGCAGTAGGTGAGATGCTAAGTGCTGTACTGGTTGGACCTGGCCTAGAGGCCACCACTTGCACCTCAAGATATCCAGGATCACGGCGTAGCCCACAAGGCTGCTGGCTGTGTGGTGAAGTCGGTGACCCCAGTTAGCAATCAGCTGCCGTGTCTTGGCAGCCGGCTTACGTCTCTGCCAGCTCTCTCAAGAGGCGGCAGCAAAAGGAGCATGGAGGAATTTGCTTCCTTCTTGAAGCATCTCTGCAGCATAGCCATGGCAGTGCGGTGGAGCCTCACAGTGACTCTAACTGACCAGTCAGCAGAAGTGTTACAACGTTTTTAGTTTGCTGCAGGGAAACAGAAATAGCAGAGCTCAAAGCTCAGGTGGGACGGATGAAGGAAGACTGGATTGAAGAAGTGTGTACCTGTGTGGAGGTGGAGCTGGCCGCCTTGGAAGCAAGAAGGGAAATTAAAGAACTCAAGCAGGTAATTGAAAGCATGAAGAACAGCTTGGCTGAGAAAGACAAAAAAATTCAGAAATACTTCCTGGGCACAAGCATTGAAAACAAGAAACTGGCATCTTTGCTGCAGAGCATGGAGATGGCTCAGAACAGCTCTGTGAGAGATGAGCAGTGCCTGGAGTACACATGTGACTCAGAGGGGAAGCCGTCTGCGTTGGGAGCCACGATGCCAGCCAGCCTCATCGCAGAGGCTGAAGTTCTGGAGGAGGTGGCAGATGGTGGGCTGCTTCTTAATGAGGACACAGCTAACGGGACTGATTCATTTGAAGAGAGTTTGACCACCACCACCACCTCTGAGCTGAGTGGCCCAGCTCCCTCCAGTTCTGCTGTGAATCAAGAGATGCTTGAAAATGTTCTGGATGAAAAATGAACTTCTTCCCAGGAGGAGGAGAAAATCAGCAATGTGATGGTGGAACAAGCTGTCCAGACTGACGTGGTGCCATATAGCCTAGATGTGGAGCAGCTCATTCGGAACATCTTCAGAGCTCAAGATGCCTGTCCTCTAAGCCCACCTTCTTTACTGAAGGAACTGGGTGAGTTTTCCCTTGGAAGCATTAGTGATTCTGGTGTCATAGTGGCCTTAACTCCAAGTGATCCAAACTCTGCCATCCTTTTGTCTCCTATGGAGTCTCCATGCAGGAGGGTGGAGCACGGAGTTAATGAAAAGTGTTTCCTGAAAGAGCTTGATTTTACGGAACCTCATGATGATGAAGCCTTTGGGTATGTCAATACTGTCTCTCAGACAGGAATAAAGAGGAGATACTGGAGCAGCAGTCTCCTCGGAGATCTTCTGGCTGTAGCAGCCCCTGTTGTACCAACCATCATGTGGGCTTTCAGTACTCAGAGAGGAGGAACAAATCCCATCTACAGTCTCGGAACATTGCTTTGTGGTTGCTGCCTGGTGGCCCAGCACTCTTCATGCCGTACACCCGTCAATATCAAAACCTAAAATCCACTCTGTCCCTGGGCACAAGCTGGCTAGGGCTGAGAGAAAGAGGGATGAGATAGATCATAAAAAGTTATTGTATATTCTGGTGGAGTCCGTCATTTTGCTCTTGACTGTTTGATTTGCGCTATAAATCCATTTGAAAATGTGTTCCTTGTTTCAAAATGAAAAAGCTGACCCCTGTAGTTCCACAAGATGTTTTTAACTGGTGCTTTTAACAGTACTGCTGCCTACAGAAATAGTCCTCCTGCTCCCAGGCACCGTGTCCCTCCCCTGTGCTGGTGTCTTTCTGGTGCCGCTGCATCTGCACAGTGAACGTGATCGGGGAAATCAAGGAGAATTACAGCTAGTGCTCTTTTGTGTTTGTTTGCTGAATTAGTGTTAAGCTCAATCAGAGTCCCTGGCTGGTTCACTGAGCAAATGTACAAGTGCTTTGCACTGGCTCGGGGGTAGCACGAGATGTGCATGGGAACAAATGGTCGGAGAAAGGTGGGGTGTTTCTTTAGGCAGCACTCACCTAAACATTTGTGAAACTACAGCGTTAAGTAAGCGATGTGGAGACTCATTCCTGCTAAGGGTGTCACATGTACTCCAGAAAGCATGCTAGCTCTTTCTGTTTGTTGTCCAAAGTGTCAATTCGATTGAGAGATAAAACCCCTATTCCCCAGGCAGCTTCCAGCACATCTCGTGCCTGTCTCAGGTAGTGCTCTTCTCAGTCGTGCAATTGCTCGAGCATTTCACTGGTCATGTGCGTATACAGGGACTGTAACCAAAAAAGTACATTGTTGGGAGTCTTGAAATGTGTTACAGTGGTAAGTATAGGCGTGGATACACTTTGAATATGAATGTATTGGAACCTGATTGTCCTTTGAGCTCTTTGAATTACTATGTATAAATGTATTGTGTTTTAACTTACTGGTTTTTTAATTACATTCTTGTAAATTACCTTTATACTCACAAGTTCAGTAAAGCATGTTAGAAATTTTAAACCTGTGCAAGTGTTTTATTGTAGCAAAGCTATAAAAAATACCCCATCTCAGCTGAGCTATCAGGCAGAGCTGGAGGAGGCACTGTATCAGGGCATAAGGAACCATCAGGACCCAGAGAACAGAGTTAGACTGAGAAAACCTAATTACAGCTCCAAGCAGAAGCACTCAGCCAGAGAAAAAGGCTCCAGTTGGTCTGCAGACATGCATGCCACCCGCTCTGCTGCACCCATGCTGCTTGAACAGATGCAGGTGACCTAATCTTTAACCCAATGCAACCTTCCAGAAGCTTGTAACTTCTCATTTCTGCACTGCCAGGAGAGTAGTTCTAGTATAGTCCTGGCATTTAGCAGACATCCAGAAGGCCTTGTTGTACCCGGCTGAGAGTCCTGCAGTCTCGGTGTGCCTGCTGAGATGCCACTGTGACCATCAAACCATGAATTCTCCATGTCCAAAACTTGAGATCTGTGCATAGATCAGGGGAGGGCAACACTACCCAACAGATGAAATGGTGGGATTTGTCTGGCTCCAGCCAACCTTTCAACACCACCTCTGGCCATTTAAACCTCACTGGCCTCCTGTTTTCCCCTCCAGCAAAGCAAGTGTAATATTTCCCTGTGCAACCCAGAGCAGAAGAGCTCTATGAAGCCAGACAATGCCACGCATGGCTCTGCAGCTTTGGGGAAGAAAGGAGTTATTAGTAAGCCACAAGGGAGGAGGAGTAATTGGCCAGCATGCGGGGAGCATTTGCAACACTCAAGAGGGTGCAACGCACCGATGCTTACAGAGGCGACTTGTAGACCTTTCACATCCCTGTGATGCCTGCGTTCTGAACTACTTGTATTTGTAAGAAAGATTCAGGAGAGTTCATTAAGCGTTATGTTAAGGAAGAGAAATCAAACAGACAAGTTGATGTAACATAGTCCTCAAAAGTTTCCAAAGATGGCGATGGCAGCATCTTGCTTTCTCTGCCGGTTAACTTCCTCTTCCATGCTCTCTTGCCTTCTTGGGATCCTGCAGGCCAGCTGGCTTGCCTTATGACACTACTGCAATACATAGTTACCCAAAGGTCACTTTTGAACGCTTTTTCTTTTAAGTACATGGGCACAAGGGCCCAAAGTAAAAGGGGGTGGGGGTGGGGAGTGGCGTGTTACTGTAAATTTTACACAACCACGGAATTTCATCATTACTAGATATCTCCTCTTGGGACTGGAACACATTACAGAAAATGCCTTATTCTTACTTTAAAGTATGTCTGTTCAAGGCCAAGAGAGCAAAATTTTACACCCAATGTTACCAACTTTACTACAATTTTGGATTTCTCTTTTACACCCACTATTGTTTAAGTGATCTTTGCTTTGAGTGGTGGTGAAATGGAGCATAATTTAGAGGAAAAAGTGATCTTCTGTTCTAGGAGAGACATTCACCTGCAGTTGCACAGGTCTCTTTTGCAGCAAGCAGGCAACAAAGCAGCACAAACCTACACTTACATTTAAAATTTCAGTAGGCCAAACTCATTTCAAACCATGTTTCAGGCAGGCTCCATTTAGCAGCAGTGTTTTTAAACATGCTGTTTAAGACATAGGGCACTAACACCAGAATAAAGTCAAAGTTGCTTCCTGCCCTTAAAAAATCTTTCTGTCTGCTCAACTCTCATAAGGCACTTAACTATGCTCAGTGAGAGGTGACAGAGTTCCCATCACATTCCTGATAGAAGTCCTTGATCTGATCTCTACCCAAAGTTCAGCTTGCTTCCAAGGCTCCACCTTCCCTCCTCCATACTGCAAGGATGTAGACAGCTCAAGGAGCCCTTTGTAAGAAGAGGCCTCAAGTACCACAATAACTGCTCCAGTCGCAGACTTGCGGGACTGGCCTTTGCTCTCCGATCCACAGAGGATATGCCAGTTGCTGCTGCAAACATACCGTCTTAACTTTTTGCCCATCTAACATTTGGCTTTACTGTTAGTCATGTCTCCCCTGGATCCCGCTGGTGGTGTACGGAGTAGCTAGGGGAGGACCATCAGCCTCCAAACAGTTCAATAAAAACTCCTACTGTGCTGAAATTCTTCTGTCAGATTGATCTCATCTCAGGCAGTAGTATTTATCCAAATATTTCACAATCTAAAAGCCACTCAATTCCCAAACATTCAGACTAAGTGAATCAGTGAGTGTGTAGGACTGTTATAAGGCCTCAAGCTATCTAGAAAAATCTGTCTAATGCTTTGAGTAACAAGATCATCCGTTCTTTTCAGCTTCAGACCAAAACAATTTGACTTGTCTAGAACATTGACTTGTGTCCCCCCCTTTCCCTCAGCAGAGGCAGCAGTAGCTATCCTCTTTGTAATGCAAGTACTACAAACATTTTCCTCATGAGCAGATGAGATGATAACTTCTAATATGCCCCTTCACATGTTCAGGACCTGTGTTGTACTTTATTGTTCAGTACAAATATAAACAATAGCCTTTAAGGAAATAAAAAAAAAAAAATTAGTCTTCAGTTGTGTATCCTTTTAGCATTATTTCTTATCACTGCTATAAAATTTCAGATGTTGTTATCTGCTAGCTCAGAGACTCTCTACAGAAATAGGTATCCAGTTGCAACAAATACAGAGCTGACTAGAGGGAAGGAAAAAAACACCAACACAAAACCTCACTCATTTTATTCCCCCACTTCAGCTAGAACACGTCACTGAGTGGCGCAGGGGCAACAGCTGGATCCATACTCCAAGCGGCACGTTGCAGCTCTCTTCTGTATTGCATAAGCAGAAATAGAATGGCATAAGGAGGTGACTCCTGCTTTGGATTCAGTTTATTAGCTATGAAAAACTTGTCAAGGTGCTTGCAAGAGGACGTAAAATTAACAATGAAGCTTCATTAATTTGAAAAGGTGGAATCGAACACAGATTCAATAAGAATAAAGAATTGCTTCTTAAAAGAGAATAAAGAATTCTAATTGACAAGGCAGTAAGGAGTTAATTTTCCACATATCTAAGTTACCTGCACACATCCACTTAAGTGTGTAAAACAGTCAGAATTAAAAACTATCACCACCTGCAGCAACCTTCTCTGGTAGATTCCAACTATGGACAAACTGGGCACACGAAACGTAGAAATGTTTGAGGTACTAAGACTACATATTATCTTTGTATTGGACAGGAGAGGGACTGCACTTACTCAATATCTTCATGGTTTCCCTTGAGTGATTATTAATGGCTAGAAGTTTCCCTAGACTGTGTTAAGCTGCTCTGCTCTTTGTTATGGAAGAATGAAATCAGTCATTTACATCAGGATCTACCTCCCAAGTTAATGGAAGTCCCAACTTTTTTTTGAGGTTCTACATTCCAGCAGAAGGCCGGATAGGTGACAGTGCTGTCAGTCTGGCATATGCAGAGTAGTAATATTTGCCACTTTACAGTAGCTGATTCTCTTATATTGCCCACGCCTCTGATGATGAACTGATGCAGAAGGGAAGAAGCAATATGTACACTAGCCAGCATGTAGAGCCAGTGGATTTCCAAAAAGCCACATGAGGGGTTAAGCAGTGCTGCTATTCATTTGCAGTTCTGAAGTGAGGAAAGTCATAGCAGATCATGTTTCTTTTCCCCTCTATAAACTGCACAGACACAGAACTCCTCTGCACAGAGAAGTGCTTTCCATGCCCTCCCCTGGCTGAGCCCTTTCACTGGACTTCAGTAGCATCCAAATGAGAAGAGACCTTCACGTTACATCAGACAGAGGAAGTGAAGTCACCAAAAAATAAATACAAGTAGCTTAATACAAAGTGATTACCTTTTCACAGCACTTTTACTTGGTCATTATTCCAAACACTGATCTCTATTCCAAATGTCCCACGTGTATTCAACATAAAGTTACTACCCTTCAGGCTCAGAAAGGTTTCATTTCTCAATAAAGTGGAGCCTATGATGAACTACAGCCATATGTGACTCACTTTTTCTGGGTTCCAAAGCAAGGAGTTCATCAGAGTTTGGATGGAGTGATGTAAGTTCTTTAAACCAGGGAAGTATTCATTCCTGAGGTCAACCTTGCTTTGCATTCCTAACACAAGTTATGTCCAGAAAAAACCTAAACCTCTCTCGTTGGTTAGCAGAACACTACTTATAATCAGCACACTGTTAGCAGACCTTCTTATTCCAGCATGTTTTTACTTACTGTACGCCTTCTGAATAACTGTGAGACAAATGATTTCATGCTAATCTTTTACTTCAACATAATTGAAAATGCACAAAAAACATTTTTGCACACTAGACCTTTTATACACAGCTGCTTATTAAACCAAGGAGCATTTAGCTTAATTGTTCCCACTGGGAAAAAGGAAATTCATTGGTATTAGAAAGTCTGAAGGTGCAGACAGGTGTCTGGTGGGGCTGTCCTTGGGAAGGGCGCCAGAGCCAAGAAAGCCCCAGGGAGAGGGGCAGGGAGAAGCTCTTCTCCAGAGATTTGCCAGAAACTCTCCAGAGCATCCCTCTTCCAGCCCATGAGATGCTCTGTGTGACAAGGGAAGGTGCCTGTCGGTCCAACGGACGAGGCCCTGCAGGGCTCCCATCAGGGTCCTTTGACCCGCCCATGTTCCAGCCACCACTCCAGGGGCTGGGGGTCTCACGTGGGTCCCCTGACATATCCCTTAGCCCCAGTCAAGGTCTCGTGCCTCAGCGCCTGCTTGCAGGGCTTGTTTCCTTCCTGCTGGCAAGGGCTGAATTCCCACTAAATGCCGCTGGGCAACCTCGAGCTTTTTCTAGGGGGTCACATTGCTATGCAGTCCATGCGTGTGATTCACGTGCTGCATGGGAGATGAGGACACGAGCTGACCTAGTTTGGAAACTGGACCCTCCCTCTGCAGGCAACTCCAGCCCCCTGCTTTTTCCTTTGACTTCTCCAGCCCGATGATCTCCACTGTCAACTTCTACCTGTCCTACGGTAAGTGTCTCTATCACAGCGATTACTACAGTGACACAGCACTAAAATACCCCCATATTAAAACCACCAACATTCAGATCACAGCTAAAGAAGAAGGAGGACAGAAGAAATGTTCCATTTTGAAAGAAATCCCCTTTTTTCCTCCAATAACTACCACTGGATGAAAAAAAAAAAAGGAGGAAAAAATTTCAGGTCAGCCACAACACTGGGTTTCAACTCTGAGCCTGTAATTTTGTGGCTGTTCTGGAATGTCTTACAGTGAAAGAAGAGTTTGAAATGTCAGTCTTCCAAACTGATTTTTGGCTTATTTTGAAGCCATCAAACCTAGAATGGTTTTGGATGCCTTGATTAATTTTCCTCTAAAATAAAAAAATATAACAAAAGAAGAAAAAAGCGACAGAGTCACAAAAGCCTTTGGTGTCACTAAAAACATATCCTCCTCAGCTTGGGCAACAAGAGAGAAGAGTTTTGCCCCTTTTACTTGTTATGTCAGCCCTTGGAGAGCTGAGCACTGCATGGTTTCCTCTCTGGTTTGTGCCAGTAGGGAACCAGCAGAGCAGCCAGGAAAGCCAAGGGACCGCTAAGGGACCTGGCTGGGATGAGAGGAAGAACCTGCAGTTGAATTCCCAATTGAGCATGGGCTTGTTGTTACAGAGGTAGCAAATCAACGAACGCATTCTCTCCGCTACAGCTGACCTTCATGGTAGGTGACAGATGGTAGCTCCTTCCACCTTTGTTTCTGCACCACCACACCAAACTGCAATCACATAGCTGATGAGGAAACCTAGATGTAGATTAAGGTCTCAAATTTCTTATTTGAAAGGGAGGGAGGCCTTCCAAAAGTGTCCCAAAGAGGACCAGTGGAAATTCTCCTTCTTGTTGCCACGTGAGGAGAGGCTGAGAGATCTGGCGCTCTCCAGCTGGGGGAAGAGAAGACTGGAGGGGAGGGGAGATGTATTATTAAAGTGTATAAAAAGCTTCTGGGAGGGAAGGAAGATGAGGGAGCCAGGCTCTTCTCAGGAGTGCGCACTGAGAGTACCTGTGGCGGGTTGGCCCTGGCTGAATGCCAGGTGCCCACCAAAGCCGGTCTATCACTCCCCCTCCTCAGCTGGACAGGGGAGAGAAAATATAACAAAGGGCTCGTGGGTCAAGATAAGGACAGGAGAGATCACTCACCAATTACTGTCGTCACGGGCAAAACAGACTCAACTTGGGGAAAATTAACTCAATTTATTACCAATCAACCAGAGTAGGGTAATGGGAAATAAACCCAAATCTCAGAACACCTTCCCTCCACCCCTCCCTTCTTCCCGGGCACAACTTCACTCCCAGATTCTCTACCTAACCCCCCAGCAGCGCAGGGGGATGGGGAATGGGGTTTACGGTTAGTTCATCACATGTTATTTCTGCTGCTTCATCCTCCTCAGGGGGAGGACTCATCACACTCTTCCCCTGCTCCAGCGTGGGGTCTCTCCCACGGGAGACAGTCCTCCACGAACTTCTCCAATGTGGGTCCTTCCCACGGGCTGCAGTTCTTCACGAACTGCTCCAGCATGGGTCCCTTCCATGGCGTGCAGTCCTTCAGGAACACACTGCTCCAGCATGGGTCCCCCGCCGGGTCACAAGTCCTGCTAGAAAACCTGCTCTGTGGGCTCCTCTCTCCACAGATCCGCAGGGCCTGGCAGGAACCTGCTCCAGTGCGGGCTTCCCACAGGGTCACAGCCTCCTTCGGGAACCCACCTGCTCCGGCATGGGGTCCTCCACGGGCTGCAGGTGGATATCTGCACCACCGTGGACCTCCACGGGCTGCAGGGGGACAGCCTGCCTCACCATGGTCTTCACCATGGGCTGCAGGGGAATCTCTGCTCCAGCGCCTGGAGCATCTCCTCCTCCTCCTTCTTCACTGACCTTGGTGTCTGCAGGGTTGTTTCTCTTACATGTTCTCACTCCTCTCTCTGGCTGCCGTTTCTGTCTGTCCCAGCAACTTTTTTTCCTTCTTAAATATGTTATCACAGAGGCGCTACCACTATCGCTGATTGGCTCGGCCTTGGCCAGTGGCCGGTCCGTCTTAGAGCCGGCTGGTATTGGCTCTGTCGGACACAGGGGAAGCTTCTACTAGCTTCTCACAGAAGCCACCCCTGTAATCCCCTCCCCCCACTACCAAAACCTTGCCACACAAAGCCAATACAGTACCCGAAGCAACAGGTACAAACTAAAGCACATGATATTCCAGCTGCACATGAGAAAACAACTTTTTGCTGTCGGAGGGGACAAATGCTGGCACAGGATGCCCAGGGAGGTTGTGGACTCTCTGACCTTGGAGATACTCAAAACCCAAGGGGACACACTCCTGGGCAACCTGCTCTAGGTGACCCTGCTTGAGCAGAGGGGTTGGACCAGACGACCTCCACAGGTCCCTCC
The DNA here is from genome assembly GCA_037953605.1 of Necrosyrtes monachus. Classification (NCBI taxonomy): domain Eukaryota; kingdom Metazoa; phylum Chordata; class Aves; order Accipitriformes; family Accipitridae; genus Necrosyrtes; species Necrosyrtes monachus. The sequence goes on along the minus strand of JAZGTQ010000110.1, from coordinate 6,898 downwards.
TAACCTCAGCCATTCTGTGTGATTCTGTGCTTTGCTTTGACTCCTAAAGCCCCTGAACTCAGCCCTGATGCCCGCTGGAAAGGATTCTGAGACAAGGGATGATCCCTAACTCCTCCAACATGATTCATCACAAAACAACATCTACCTCGGCCAGAAGATCGTGCAGCAGACACAGTCAGACGAGAGAAAATATCCTTTTATTGTGGACACGAAGTGTGGGATCACAGGAGTCACCATGATTCAGCCAGTACCAGGAAATCAGCACCTACAATGATAGAGTCGGAAAGCACTGACAAACCCACAAAGGTAGGAACAGGCATGACTTGGTTCCCCTTTCTTTGGGGAACACAGTTGACAAGGAATTGTTTCTAGCCCAGAAGAGAGAGCTATTGCTGGCATCGACTACAGGATGGCTCTGGCCCCTTATCCCCATGGGTAATACCACACAGCAGGGCTCGATGGGGAGCCCCTGGGGAGCTGCCACGGAGTTATTTCCAAAGCCTGTGCAGCACCGTCCCTCGCTGTCCTTGCCAGAGACTTTGACTGATGGAGAGCAGTGTTCAGAGTTGGGAAAGACGGGCAGCAGAGCCTGGTACGCATGTGGGCTTCTTCACCTTCTGGCCCTTCCTGCTTTCTTTCAGTCCCCATCTTTTTCTCTCTTCCTTCTTTCCTTTTCTTGTTGGCATTCCCTCTCCTCTGCCCAGGCCTCTTTTCCCTTTCTTTTTCTTCAGTTTTCATTTTCCTGGGGGGAGCCTGCAAACCTTCCCAACCCACAGTGTGATTAGATAGGTAAAGCCAGGATCAACTGGAATCAGTTCTGGATTTAACCAAAGCTGACTCATTTTACCCACTTTCCTCTGAAGGGCTCTTGAGTTCTTCTGCGCATACCAGGGAGTCTGCCGTGGTCTCTGGGGTGGCTGGAGGCAAAACAACAGGTGCCTAAAACAGAAATGTCGGCATTAGCGGGTGGCAAGGGACGCCTTGGAGTAGTAAGCGACTGTTTGGCAAATTGCTACCATAGCTCTACAGAGAAGATCCCTTTGGCTGGTTTGCATTAACCCTGCCTTCCGAGGGCCTCCCTTTGGAACACAATGTTCACACAGGTGTGTGACGCTTGTGGGGGCCATTCAGCAGGGAGCCTGTGGTCCCCCTCCGGGCAAGAAAAGGCTTGCCCACTTCATTCTGCCAGGGTTTCTTCTGCCCTCCTGAGACAGAGCTCTGCGGATATCCCTTTGGTGCAATACCACCTTCTGCGGTGGGAGGCTTTGCTTTTGAAATCTCTCTTTCTGGAGGTACTTTGTAGGTATTTCCCTTGGTTAAGCACATGCCTAACGCATTTGAGAAACAACCATTCCAGTTTTACTTACAATGTATCATGCCAGTGGGAAAAAAAAAACCCAAACCCACAGAAAGCCACAAGAGATGGAATGCCAGGAAGAGGCACAGCAGCTACTTGGACTCCTCAGGAACTCCCCTCCTACATGAGACATGTTGTCCCAGTGTTTGTGGAGCTGCCATACCTCTGCTGTTTCCGATCCCGTCACCGTGTCTGCCCCTGCTGCTTTCTGGAGGATGAGCAGAGAGGGTGGTGCGTCCAGGAAGGCTTTTGCCTGGTGCTCCACGTCTGCTTCGCCTGCAGGGCCACACTGCTCTTCCAAAGGCAGCTCTGGAAAGCAAAAGCATGTGCAGCAAAGTGACTTGTTGGAAGTGGACAACAGCTAAAGCAAAACCCACCTGAAGCCCTACACCGGCTGTCTGCTCAGGCTGTGACAACCCTCAGTCACTCCTCATACCTGTGGATCTGCCCATGGGCGCTGGCAACTCCTCGGCTGGTGGACTGGGAAGGCCAGCAATCTCCTCCCCAAAGATTTCCCTGCAGTTTTCAATCAGGAACTTCACCAGCATGTTCACCTGCACACAGGAAAGCCTTGCTTTCAGCGCAAGTGCCTGAAAACGTGTGAAGCAGCCTTTCCCACTCCCGACACTTGCCTCTGTGCAGAAGGCTGTCGCTGTGGGGCTGCTCTTCCAGGCAGCCACCCCACCAGCATTTGCTCAAGAGAGGAAGCAGCCAGGGACCTCTGAACGGCCAAGCTCTGGTGAGCCGGGAAGGCTGCAGCCAGATGGGAAATACAGTGTACGTTGTCAGGCACCTCCAGCAGCAGCACAGCGGGAGCAGGTCCTCGTTGGCTGGGCTCAGCAGGTTTGGCCCAACGCAGATGGCCAGACTGCTGCAGCTCATCCTGCTGGTGCACACGTTGTGGCCAATATGCTGGAGCAGGGGCAGCAGCTGCTTGAGGAGGAGGAGGTTTGCTGCAGGCAACTTGTCGGCCACCCTTAGGGAACAGGAGCACAACGTCAATAAAGCAGATGTTGCTCACAGCTGTTCCCCAGGCTTGCACAAGGCAGGCGGGAGCCAGTGGCTGTGTTGCACAGCTTTGCAGGTGCTCTCAGCCAGCAGTCAGAGCTCCTGCTAAACAGGCAGACTGCTGGCCACACTTACGCTTCCAACTCTTCCACCTTCTCCTGCTTGGTTGTCCTTTCCATCGCTGTCATCCACTCCGCATAGAGGTCGGTCACAACCAGTTTGCCGGGGATGCTTTGGAGGAAGTCCTGCAGCGCCAAGGGCTCCAGGTGAGCCTTTGAACACTCCAGGCCAGCCAGGAGCTCTTCCAGCTGCAGGCCAGAAGTGCTCACCTTCAAGATGACGGCCAGCAGGAGCACAAGCTGGCTTCCCAGGTCAACGTCCACACCACCGTCCAGGGCCTCCCTCAGTTCCCGAAGCACCGTCCCGCTGGCAGCCTTCTGGAATATGCCCTCTGTCGATGGCCCTTCCTGGTGCAGGACAGCCAGTAGCTCCTGCAGGACAGGCAGGACGACAGTCGCTTGGCTGGGGAGCTGCCTTGCAACAGCGGTGGCCAGAGCACTGCCCCAGACCTGGCTCACCAAGGGGGCTGGCACCAACAGGGTGTTCTGGGGGTGAAGAGCCAAATCCCCTATCCCCAGAGCTCCACGGTTCCTCTTCTGGGGACACCGCCTCTCCGAGAAGGTGCAGGGCTGGGAACCCCCTGTCCAGGCTGGCTTACCTGGATGGGCTGGGGCAGTGTGCTGTCCTCCCCGCAGAGGGCTGCCAGGGGCTGGCCAAAGAGTGCCCGGCTGCAGCCGGACCCCGCCTGCTCTGGCGCCTGGGCTCCGGCCGGGGTCTGCCACAGAGCAAAGGGCCAGGGCAGCCCCCTCCTCCTCCTCCTGCTGATCCCTCCAGCTGCAAAGGAAAACAGAGGAAGAGCCCGTCAATGGAGACTGCCAGGCCAGCGCTCTCGGAGCCTGCCCTGCCCTGCCCTGCCTGCAGCATGGTACAGAGCGGTGCGGCAGGACGGGCAGGGAGCGGGCAGCTGGAACTGCAGCTCCGGCTCTGGGGCTCCATCTTGGAGGCTCCTGAGAGCTGGCATGCCATCGTGACAGTCTGGCCCAGCCCTCACCCTGACCTCCTCCAAGCTGTGCACAGCAGCAGAGGCTCCGTGTCCTCGGAGAACCATGTTCAGTGGCCACTGCCAAGTGGGTGTCCTTCCTTGTCCAGGTGACGTCCTCTCTTGGGGTGCCAAACCTGCAAGGCGACACTCAGGCAACAAGTGAGCTCTTCTCCTGCCGACTCCAGCCGAGGAGCAAGGACCCATCAGCTCTGAGGATGGAGCAGAGGCAGGCAGCACCTCGACTGCTTGGCAATGTCCCCTCTGCCCCTGCATGCAAGGGAGGGACTTCAGGTGGGAACAAAGGGACCCTGAGGGCTCAGCTCTCTCCTGCTGCAGAGCGATGGAAACAGACTTGCTCAGGTGAAAGGCAGCCACAGCAGCATCCCATGTTCTGCAGAAGTGCTGGTTGCAGGAGGAAAGGCGGCCCTCCCTGCCTGTCTTTTCCAAACTCACCTGCTGAGTGGCAACATCCCCCTCCATTGCCAGAAGGGACCGGCGGAGGCCCTTGCTTGGGATCAGCCTGCAAGAACCAGGCTGTGCTTAGACAGCAGCCCCGCAGCAGAAAGGGCCACTGGCAAGCTGCCACCCAGCACCAGCAGCCTGAGCGTGGCAGAGCTGGGACCCTCTGCCCTGCCGGGGTCTCTGCCCCACGTGGCAGGTTTCCTCCCAGCACCGCCAGCAAGGATGTGCCGGCATTCCTCGTGGCTCCCCAACCCTCTCAGCTCCCTGCAGAAGGTCACCCCACTTGGCAGAGATCCCTGGCACTCTGGCACAGCAAGAGGCAGTTGAAAGGCAGCCATTCTCACCTTTGCCTGGCCCTTGATCAGGCTCTCCAGGCTCCTGGCACTTAATGTCCTCCACTGGGCAAGAGAGGAGAGGAAGAAGGGGAGAAGTGATGCCTCTGCTGCTCGGCTGGAGGACCAGTGCTCGGGGGACAGAGCCGAGATGACAGCGACACTCACGGCATGGTGGCGGGTCAGCTTCTTCTGCAGGAGTGTGATGGTGGGCAGTCGCATCACTGGGCCTCTCTTGCTCCTTCTGCTTGCCTGTGCACCGGGAAGGGACAGAGAAAGAGTGAGCCCCCAAGCCACCGCTTCTCCTTCCAGCAAAAGGGATCCCGAACCACCTGCGGGTACCACCCTGGAGCCAAGCAGAGAGCAGAGCTCCCTGCAGAGCTCCTGCCTGCTGGGCACTCAGCTCTGCTTCCCCGCTGGCCTCTCCCTGATGCAAACACAGGCAGAAGAGGCTTTCCATCCCCGCTCATCCTCGTCTGCCTGACAGCTGCCTGCAGCTGCAGGGGCACTCTTCCACAGCCGGAGAGCTGTGCTCCCCCATATGACTGCGCCTGGAGCATCGCCCTGGCTTACCCCAGCAGTGTGCCCACCCACAGCTCCTTCAGTGCCCGGGAGCTGCAGAAAGAGAGGAGAAACAGCATCAGGCCCCGCTGCCCCCCAGCCCATGGGCATACCTGGGGGCCTGCACAGCCCTGCCCCGTGGGGCAGGAGGCAGGGGCAGGACGAAGCCCTGTGGGGCAGGACAGAGGCGCTGCCAGAGCCCTAGCTCCCTCTGTTCTTCCTTTTGGCCTTCCCTCCTGGTGACCAAAAGGTGACCAGGGGATGCAGGACGTAGAAATGCCCCCCATCCCTCTTGTTCCAGCTGCCTGCGTGCCCACCCTTCAGCCCCGACCTGGCCAACCCAGCCTCCCTCCCTCCCTGCCGGCGTGCTGCCCGCTCCCTGCCCAGGCTCTGCACAGAGGGCAGACACCATTCCCAGGATGGCGTGGGCATGGCTGGGAACCTCTCCTGACCCTTGCCAGCCCTGACTGCAGCTGCCAGACCCCAGAGAGGACAGAGGCCAGCACCGCCCCACACTGCCCAGCCCTGCCATGGGATGTGGCACCACGACTCACTCAAAAGTGGCAAGGCAGGAGCTGGCAGGCCAGGCAAGGATGAGGGAGCTGCTGCCCTCGCCGCTGCCATCCTCCTCTTCTTCTCCCTCCCCCGCCGCCTCTGTCCCACTGCTCAGCACCCACAGCTGGTCCAGGGCCAGGCAGAGCCTTGGGCGCATGGTGGTGCCACATCTGCAGAGAGGAGACGCAGGCAGTGAGCTGGAGGTGGCCTCCTTGGGGTCCCGCCAGGCAGAGGCCTGTCTCCCACCTGCCGTTGGGACGGACTTTGGTGCATCCAGCACCAATGTCCCGGGGCTTGGGCTGGTGCCAGGGCATCCCTGCCCTGGTCCCAGGGCCAGGGGTGGGGGAAAGGCAGCTGGGCTCTGAGGGTCTTACTGCAGCTTGGCGATCACCAGTTCCTCCTGGAGGAGGAGAAGGCACCTCTCGCTCCTCTTGCGGCCCCGGGTCAGCCGCACGTCCGTGCCCAGCACTGGCTCGGCGTCCGTGAGAGCCTCCCTGCAGAGCAGAGCACGGTGGGCATGAGCAATGCTGCCGCTGCAGGGCCCAGCTGTGCCCGCATGTCCCCGAGCCGCAGGGAGCCCACCTGGAGCTGCAGCAGCAGTTGGCCTGGCCCATCCTGCCCGGGCCAGGAGGACCCTTGTGGTGCGCGGCGCTGGCTGATGCCAAGGACGGGGGCCAGCCGGTGTGTGCAAGGCTGGGAAGCAGGGTGCCGGTGCCGGGGCAGCGCTGCTCGGCCAGACTCTGCCTCCTCCCAGCGCCGCTCCGTGCCAGCACAGCTCCATCCTGCCGGCACTGGTGGCTGTTGGCTGGGACCAACGTTCCGACCCCAACGGAACCTGGGGGCGGAGCCAGGGGGGGTACTGGGCTGGGAGTTCTCTCCAGTATGGCCATGTCTGTCTCGCAGTGGGGACCCAGAGCTGGACACAGCAGAGAGGAAGGATCACCTCCCTCCACCTGCTGCCAACGCTTTGCCTACTGCAGCCCAGAATGCAGTTAGCCTTCTTTGCCCCAAGCGCACTTCACTGGCTCCAAATTGGTCAGCTTGGGATCCACCATGACCCCAGGTGTCTGCACAGCTGCTTTCCAGCTGGGGGTCCCCCAGCATATACTGCTGCAAGGGCTTGTTCCTCCCCAGCTGCAGGACTTTGCTCTTCCCCTGGGTGAACTGCATGCAGTTCCTGTCAGCCCCTTTCTCCAGGCCCCTCTGCTTGGCAGCACGACCCTCCGGCACATGAGCCTCTCCTCCCAGTTTTGTGCCATCTGCAAGCTGTCTGAGGGTACACTCAGAGCCTGGGAGGCTCTCCAGGGTCCTGGCTTTCCTCCAGTGCTGACTGCTGTGGCTGCTGCCTGTTCTTTCCTGCAATGCTGGCTGCACCCACCTAGTGGGGCTGTCCTTGGGAAGGGCGCCAGAGCTGAGAAAGCCCCAGGGAGAGGGGCAGGGAGAAGCTCTTCTCCAGAGATTTGCCAGAAACTCTCCAGAGCATCCCTCTTCCAGCCAATGAGATGCTCCGTGTGATAAAGG